>JAMKPZ010005610.1:0-25038 GCA_024699675.1 Amphibolis antarctica | reverse complement strand
TTTTTGTTTCATGTTATTTACTATTGGTTCGAAAAATGGATATGCCTCATATTTATTAAAAACTCGTGAAATATCATATAAATGATGCAACACATAGACAGATGTAGAATAATAAATTCCTGATAATCTAACTGTTGCATCATAAAAGGGTTTTAAAAATTCAACAAAATATTTTACAATTTTAAAATCATTCTCAGTTAATTATTTTTGATAATCACCACAATGATGACGATTATACAAAGACATTATTGGAATTTCATATGGTAATATACTTTCTAACATTAAATATAATGAATTCCACCTATGTTGGATATTTAAAGAGAATTTTTTATGCGGCATTTTAAAAGTATCATATGTTTCATCAAATTGTTGCTACCGCTTTCCTGAACTAGTTATAAAACTTATAGCAACCCTAATAAGTTCAATATAAATTTCAATTTCTTTTATACCTAATTGTACAATAATATTAATTATGTGACACATACATCTTTGGTGAAATAATTTAAAACCATTTGGTGGACTTATTCTAGTTTTAAACATTAGTATTGTTGCAATATTATTAGCTGTATTATCAAAAGTTATACTACCTATTTTATTTCTAATTCCATATAAATCAAAAATTTCCATAATGTTTGCAAAAAAAATTTCAGCAATATGTGGATGTTGAATTGTTCTAAATCCTATTAATCTTTTCTATAAAGTCCAATTTTGATCAATATAATGTGTAGTTACAGCTATGTATCCATCGTTAGTTCTATCCGACCAAATATCTAAAGTACATGCTATACATATCATTATTGTACTTACAACATTAATAAGTTCTAATCTAAGCTTATTAAATGAAATCATAATATCTAACCTAATAGTATTTCTAGATACACATTTATATTGTGGAAAATATGATTTACTAATATAATTATCAAAACGTTTATTTCCTCCAAAACTTATTGGTAAATCTTCTGAACAAATAAATTTAGCATGTAAGTCCCTAGCCATTTCAGAATCATAAGTCCATGAACTAACATTACCCTCATGAGTAAAAGAAAGTTGGGTTTGAATTGTTTTATCCTTATTTCTATTTTCACATGTACTAATATGCCTAGTTAAATGACCTATACCGCCAGACGTTTTGCAAGAGAAGCTGGCGTTACAGAGGTTGCAAAAGGCTCGTTCCTCTTCTGTACTATCTGCCATAGCTTTCATCATAATTGTGTACTTTGACCTAATGGAAGCTCTCTTCCAAGACTTCCTCGGTGGCACAGTTGAAGTTGAAGCTCTAGTAGTCTGCATTGACGGTGTTACTTTAGCTTTAGGAAAGTTTTGTTGAGGATATCCGTAGCCTCAAGAACTTTGGCCTTGGTAGTGCACCATTGTTTGTGACTTGAGTGAGAAAATTTAAGAAATTGAGAATTGAGAATTGAGAATTGAGATTAGAGTTTGGAGAATTTAGAGTGAAGGAGATGAGGAGTGAGTTGGGTGAAAAATAAAATCCAACTCCCTCAATTTATAGAGAAAAGTTGGTTGAGCTGTTGAGGCGGAAGCTGACCATTTCACCTAGTAGTCAATCGCCCGTTGGGCGGAAGCGGGCCACCTGTTACGTAGAATTGGGCCGCTCGTTGGGTGGAAGTGGGCCGCCCGTTGCGCGGAAGTGGGCCGCCCGTTGGGCGAAAGCATGCCGACCATTGTTGCATCGGTGTGTTGCACCTTGCAAGCCATGACCCGACGGTCGACCCAGGCATAGATCGCACGGTTCCCCATCGGCCCATCCCACCTACCTGCACACACGACCGTTCACCCCAACTGTCGGCCCAATGACCCGGCGGCTTGTCCCTCCGCCGACCACACAACCCATTCTACCCCCTCCTGCGCACCGGCGCACGCAACCATTCACCCTGGTTGCCGGCCCAATGACCCGGCAGCCAGTCCCCCTGCTGACCACATGACCCGTTCTGCCTCCTCTCGCACACACGACCATTCACCCCGCCGACCCATCATCCTGTCGGTGACATGACCCGTTCAGCCCCCTCCCGCGCACCGACGCACGTGATCGTTCACCCCGGTTGCCGACCCAATGACCTGGCGGCCAGTCCCCTCGCCGACTAGACGACCCGTTCTGCCTCCTCCCGCACACACCACCGTTCACCCTTCCGGCCACACAACTCGACGGCCGACCCAGTGACTCGACGGCCCATACCCCCGCCAGCGACACGACTCGTTTAGCCCCCTCCCGTGCACCAGCGCACGTGACCATTCATCCCGACTACTAGCCCAATGACTCAGCAGCCAATCCTCCCGTAGGCCACACGACCCGTTCTGCCTCCTCCCGTGCACACGACCGTTCACCCCACCGGCTGCACAACTCGGCAGCTGGCCCAGTGACCTAGCGTCCTATCCCTCCCTTGCACAACCTAGCGGCCTATCTCCTGCTGGGCCGGGCCGGGCCTATTTCATGCTAGAATTTGTGTCATGCCGATATGGCACGAACGACTTGGGGATCTGACCCAGGCACAACCCATGGCACGAAAAAATTTTGTGTCATGTCGTTGACTGGCATGGTCAAACCATGTCGGGCCATGCCAGCACGGCCCATTGACAAGTCTACACCTACCTTTCCTACGAACGGCATCTCCACCTTCACAAATTACAAGAACTTCTGGGACGACATCTCCCTTGTTCTTGCAGACCCACGTTGGAACAGCTACATCGATTGTCCTCCCTCGCCCGTGTCCACTATTGTGACGGATCCTAATCACTGATTCATTGAACTTCATTGTTTCCTTCATCACTGATGAAGATAATGATGAAGCCCCATTTCCATTTTGTTTTCGCCTTTCACTGAAAACCCTAATCGTCATCATCCGATAACCCCCTTTCTCCCGTTTTGGGATGCAAATCAACTATCGAATGGGCAGAACTATGCGATTTGTGTAAAGCCCCCACAATCTTCCCAAGGCGCATTCCACCCGATAGTTAGGGATTCTAAAAAAAAAAAAGATGGAGTAAGTCTTTAACCTACTATTTTTGTACCTTGTTTTGTACTCATCCGGACATTGGACTCCAACATGGTTCACTCGTGCGTGTGGGAATGTTTTAAAACAAAATCCTGGCTACATTTTGCATATTTTGCTTCATTTAATCCGATCGACATTCTGTTTAAGACATTATTCATCTTTTGCTAAAACAAAATGAGACCTTTTAGACAAAACTCATAACCGGTAGTCTATTTTCACATGTGTTGATTACTGATATAATTTGATTGTAACAAGTCATGTTAAATCATTCTTTTTAACATACTGTGTTGTAAATTTGATACATAAAATGGTTTTAGAGGAAACATGTCAAAATGTCTATCAAAATTTAGTGATGAATTTTTTTTTATATCATAATTTTGATACACTAAACTTATATTGAAAAAAGACCATGAAAGTTGCATAAGCTTATTACTATGAACTTACTACAATTTTCAACTGAAATCTATGAATTTTTAGTTCAATATTTGCATAAGCTTATTTCTATGAACTTATTAGGTTTGAATCAAATGGTTTTAGAGGAAAATGAAAGACAAGATTGTCAAGTGGTTTAAAAGTGCATACTCACCTATACAATCAATGCATAATGTTGGATATACAGATAGTCAAGTTGTGTCAAATATGTTAGAAGGCTATTGGAGAGTTTGTTTCGACATTTGTAAAATGATGCCAAACACTTTTAAGAAGCTTTGTATATTTTACAAGAACGTAATCTTTTAATGTGAAATTGTTGAGTTAGTGTTGAAAAGCAAGTGAAGATCTTTTTAGAAATCATAAGTCATGGTCAAAAAATAGAATGATGCAAATAGCATTACAACATTCAAGAGACACAATAAGTACACAAATACACCATGTGTTGAACACGATTGCTACATGTGCCCCTTATGTTATTTGTCCTCAGGAACCTTTCAATGAGACACCCCAATTCCTTAGGAATAATGAAATATTTATGTCATTCTTCAAAGATGCAATTAGAGTTTTAGATGGTACTCATATTCCTTGTGTTGTACCTAAAAAATAACAAATTGCATTCCATTGTGAACGAGATAGCAAGCAAACCACCCAAAATGTCCTTGGTGCTTGTGACTTCAACAAGAGATTCATTTTTGCATCTGTTGAATGGGAAGACATTGCACATGATTGTAAAGTCCTCAAACACGTCATGCCAAATCCACAACATGACTTCTCTTATCCACCTCTAAGTTATCCCTACATTACTACATATCTTTCATATTCATTTCTATTTCTTGCAATATTTTCTATGATTGCTCACTAACATTGGAAATTATTTTACAACTTGCAGGAAAATATTGCCTTGTGGACTTTAGCTATCCAAATACTAATGGCTTTTCCATATCAGATGACAATGTATCATATACCAGCTTTCTAGTTGTCCCAACCAAGAGGTGCAGAAGAACATTTCAACTATCTGCACAGTTCATTACGAAATGTGATTGAGTGTTCTTTTGGTGTTTTGAAGAAGATATGGAATGTACTCAACTCCATGCTTCCATTCTCATATCTAACGTAAGTGAAAATTGTTATTGCATATATGACACTGCGTAACTATATCATAGAGAAAGAATGTCAGATGGAAATTGATGCCTTGAATGATGATGTCTCAAGCACTACAAACGAATTGTGTGATGACCACAATGCATTCAACAATGCAACTGTTTGTGATGAAAATCATATGGGTGTTGTACGTGATGTCATTTGTGATTAAATAATGACCAGTAGGAAGTGAAATGACATATGTCTAGTAGCGAACATTCTAATAATGTGTTGTACAATTTACTGTGTTGCTGTATTATCAAACTAGTCCTACTACCTACATGGTGTATCTTCTAATAATGCTTGTGTTTGACATTGCCATTGTATAACTGTTGTTTTTCATTTATGTTGTTGTAACATTGTAAGATTGTTGTTATTATCCTTTACATTATGTAACTGTTTTCCCATCTTTATAGTGACTTCTTCGACTTCTTTGACATGGGTGATACTGCAAAGCCATATGAACAACCCCCCTGTGACAATGAGCATCAACCCAAAAGAATTCATCTGAAGTGCAGTTCACATCACAAAAAGTAGATTGGGATAATGAGACCATTGGTGTATTTTTGAATATATGCATCAACCTAACAATAGTTGGACATAAACCTAGAAGACACCTTGATAAAAAAGGTTATGAGTTGTTAGAGAGGAGGTTGTTGGAACATACTAGACTCATATAAACCAATAATTGAAAAACAAATTTAAGAAACTCAGAATAGATTGACAATTGTGAAAAATATTAAAAAGTTAAATAGGAATTGGATGAGATCCCATCAAAGAAACATGGGATGGTGTTGATGACAAATGGTGGGCATCCTTTAAATTGGTATGTATATTACTATCTTTTGATATTAGAAACACATGTTTCCAGTATAAACCAAGATGTGAAAAATTCCATAACAAAGGAATTAAGTTCACAGATAAATTAGGTCAACTCTTTGAATGGATGGTAGCAACTGGAGGAAGCTACCATATTCCTTCAAGGAGTATGTGTGTAAATGATGCAAGGAGTATGACTCTTCTAAGGAGAAGTAGAAGTCTCGAAGCTATGCAACAATGTACTAGAAAGTTTCATCGCCAATACACAAAAGAAAAAAGAAGGGAAAGAAGTTGTATTGGAAAAAATAGATGTCATTGTGAATATTATGACAAAGTTTGAAGACAAAGACAACTTTCAATTGATCGATATTAGGATACCTTGCTAAGCATTGGCATGATTGAGGGTTCAAAATTGTGGAAGTGAGCATTGATACTTCTTTGGCAATCAACTAATTGGGATACCTTTTTAGGTATCTGAGGGAATGAAGCAAAGGAGTGACTGGAAAATTGTAAGGTCATTGCTAATAAGGGTTCAACCTTCATGGTTTGATCAACGTTGTTGTCGTTGATGTTGTATATGTACGTGGTGAATGAATGTGTCATTGGCCTTGTAAATGTTATGTATTATGCATTGACAATTAACTGCAGCCAACTAATAGCACATGATAGTCGACTCCTTTTTTGCTCTGTACAGCATTCAAAGCACTTGTACAACGTTAATAGAATTTGAAAGATTATTAAAGATAACATCAGTAGAATTTGGGAAAGATATGTGTGATTGTACAAGTACGTGGAATTGCTACTAACATTTGACGGAAGTTTCACTATCACAACAAATAGTTGGCAGTACTTCCGACATTTTCCATGAGATATCCATTTTTTAGAGAAATTCTGGTATAATTGGTCAAAAAGTCCGTTATAATTAATTGAAAATTTCATTAAAATTAGTCGAACATTCCTTCACAGTTTACCTTTTGTTGGCTTATATGTTTTCATTATATAACATTCCAACGTCCAATTGATGTTTTGATTTTTTCTATTTGTATAATTCGTTACACCATTCGATCGTCCAACTGTTACAAGATAATATGAATTCAGTGTAACGTTTCATTGTCCACATCATCTTCTGAAAGTTACTATCCGAGAATGTCAAATTTGTTATAATGTTCCATCATCCGATCCTTATTTTGAAATTGCCCTATCTATTTGCAGTGGGAAATCATTGCAACGAATATAAGGTTATTGCAACAATATGCAGATAAACTTTTTGTCAACAATTGATTAGAGGAACAATTGTGAAACCACATAAAACATCTTACTAGTCATGAAGGAGCACATATCCATTGTCACCTATAAAGAACCATTGCCATCACATAACACAAGTACATATTCTTAAAAGAAGTACCATTGTGATTACAATAGATGTAAATAACCAATGTGATAAAACATTTGTAAATTCGGAAAAGAAGTACGCACGTCGTCTCAACTTATGTCAATAACCATTGTCACCACATTACAAAAGCATCTTCGGCAAACGAAGTGTTGTTTTGCCATCACATTTTCTATAAGTAAGCAATGTCATGAACCATAATCAAATATCAAGAAGAAGTAGCATTGTCATCTCAATTTCTAGCCATTGTTACCACATAAAAAAAAAAAACTAAATAAAACAAGTACCATTGTCATCACATTTTCTGTAAAGTTCCATTCCCATTACATAACAGAAGTACATATTCATAAAACAAATGCCCTTCTCATCACTTTTTGAGGAAAGAGCATGTCATGAACTATAATAATATTTTCTGTAAATAGGCAATGTCATGAACCATAATCATATATCTTTGAAGAAGTAGCATTGTCATCTCAATTTTTGTTAATTTTCCTTGAAGAGCTTCATTCACAGTCAATTTGGCATTCATGTCGTTAGTATTCCACTCCAAGCTATTTAGTGAGTTGAACAAATCAATGTCATTGCAAGGGATTTGCCAATTACTTGTTCTGTAATCTGAAATTGTTGTGACCTAACCCACCCTTCAATGTGATCACCTTTAAACACAGAATTTGCATAAAATTCAGATATCATATTCTTGTACAATGTATGAAAGGGCATTTCTAGGAATTTGTCAATGTCTTGTATTGCAAATAAACGGTGAAATTCCTCTAAATTAGTGAAGTCAACATATCTATCATTGAGGCATTCTATTTTCTCAAATTTAGAACTCTGACTCAGCATTTTTAAATTTGTGAGGTGTGTGGAACTCCCGTGCAGATTCTGTATGTCGATTATCAGTTCTTGGCTAATAACATCTAATATGATACTATTAACATTAACATTTTACAGAGGTGGAAGTAGGGGGAGTGTGGGTGAACCTTCGGTTTGTGTTGTACCCTTATTTTGTACTGCAACCATGTCCTTGTTATTTGTATCATGAATATTTTACTCGTACACACTACGTGTAATTACATCATCTAAAATTTTTGTATATTCTTCTGGCATTTCTTCATCTTTAACTATTTTTGAAGAGGGATCAGAAGATTTTGTACCTCTTCCATTTCTCCTCTGATAGGGTTGCTGCTGTTGTGTCGTGCATGGAGTTTGTTTTGGAATTTGTTCACCCATGCATGGTTGCCAGGGACATCCTCCCCTTCCTCTCATGGCGGAGTTTGCAGCAATTGGTCAACCTCCGTCATATGTATAAACAGTGATACCTTCTTCGATTGTAGGTGTGTTTGCCAGTTCATCACCAAGATATTAATGCCTTGTCATCGTTGATTTGATTGGGTGGTCAGCCATTGTGAACAATGACTGTCGGACTGATGGGTTGAGGCAATGGTTTGTGTGAGAATGTGCAATTGGCAAGTCCTTTTTGCTTGGTAATGTCGTTAGGGTTTAAAGGAGGGTTTTTGGAAATTGGGGGAAAAGTGCGTCGACGACAGACATTTCAGCAATACTCAACGGATATTCCGTCAGACGGCCCTATTTTATTCCGTAAATCGAGACCGGATTATCCTATAATGAACTGATTTTGCAAATTAAAGAGGGAACATCCGTCTTATTATTTGTCAAAATAATGTCTTATTAACATGTGTTGAGAATAATTTAACGGAATAAAGAAATGTACAATGGAAAAGGAAATGTAAACATTGTAATAAATTAATTATTGACGTCAAATGTAAAAAGGGAAAAAAAATTCTATCTTTTTTTGTGATATTGTAAGATTTACAATGTAATATTGTAAATAATAAAATATTCTTCTAAAATATTGTAACATTATAAAAATTAGTCTTTTTATAATAAAGAAGTGTATATTTTTTGTAATGTTACCAAAAAAAATTATTAATCTTCACTACCAGAAAAATGGATTTTAGTGATGAATTCGTTATTAAATCTGTTACTATGGCTACAGATTTAAATATCCATCAATAAAAGGAAGTAAAGCTTCGCACGAACGCCGCCGCAGCCCTAAATCGCATGAACACCGCCTCCGCACTCCGCACGAACGCCACCCATTCTCCGCAACCCTAAATTGCACGAACACTGCCTCCACACCCTCGCACCTCCTTCGTCGTTCGTCGTTCGTCGTCAAAGCTCGCCCATTCTCCTCTGTTCGCTGGCCATCCGACCTTGTTCAGTAAGCTCTTCTTTCCTTCAGACTCAATCGTCCACCTATACCACCTTATGCAAGTAGATACCATTGTCAAAATGATGGAAGTATGGTTTTTCCTTAATTTAATTTTTTAATGATTTTGGTCTATATCTGTGAAATTTCATCAGTACAATTGAAATTTTAACTGAAATTTGTCAATATAGTTGAAAAATGTCTTCAACCTAGTTACCTATTGCAAATCTCCATTGGATCTCTATAAGATTTTCTCCTCTAAATTTTTTCTAATTTTCTTTGAATGATTAAAGATTCTTTAACAGTAGCAACACTTCTTTTACAAAGCTTTCTTAGTTTGTTTTTTATTTATTTCTCTTATTCAAGTTTTGATCTTATTCCAAGGTTTTTTATATATTTGTTCAATAATTTGTTAGTCTTTGGTTTTCTTACTATTTTTATCTTTTATTTATAAATTTTTACCTATACTTATGATCATTTGGGAATTTTCATTTTAGTTATACACTTATATTTAGATTCTAATTTTGAATTTGATTAAACTATTTACTCCACTTAGTTGATGTGTGCTTTTATGATAAAGAAGTATTGAGTTCTCCATTGTTATTTCTGCATGTGAATAGTAATACATTTCCTTTTTTACCTGGATTAATAGACAATATGAAATCAACATTAAATATTATTGTTCTTGGCAAGTTGGTGCTTTGAGTGATATATAAGAAGGTTGTTATTGAAACAATTCGAGAAGCAAGTAAACAGCAGTTATTAAATTCTTTGAGGCATGCATAAGATCGCGTTGGAAATTCAATATAAACATCCCTTCAATTATTTCTATTTTTAATTTCTTAGTTGCTCTCTATAAGTGAAGTCAAATAACCAGATAGTGATTTTCATAGTTGACCTTTGTTTTTGATGTGTGCATCGTAAGTCATGATCATTGACTTCAAAAATATATCACTTTTTTGTAACTAGAAGCATGAACTAAAACTTATTAAGCTCCTTAAAAATCTTGACTTCTTTGACACTTTTAACAATGTCATTTTCCTTTTCAATATCTCAAGATTTGGATTGTTATGATTTTTACATCATATAGATTTGTCATTGTAAAAGAGAAATCGAGTGTGTCATTCTGGAGTTAAATTGATGTTGTCAAAAATTTTGCATTATATATGTTTTTGTCAATTTTGAGATAAAATATAGAATAATGTTTAAGTTTTTATTTTGTGTTGATAATATTTTTACTTAAATTTGAATCTAAGATGCTTCCCTTATAAATCTTATAAGGTGAGGGAATATCAATTGCACTATTTGTTATTGGTTATAAAATTAGGTTTTTTTTCAAAATTTAGAATCTTTGGTTGTTATGATTTTAAATATTCTAGATAGTTCTTTTTAAATCAAGATTTTAGGTGGAAGCAATTGAGTCAAGGTGTAGATCTTTGATTCTTTTTTTGGTAAATGTGAAAATGTATATATGATTATGGCATCAAGACATCTGAATTTGAATGAAATTATTTTAGATTAAAAATTATAAATATATATGATATAATATTATAATGTTTGTTTTATTTTAATACAAAAATTGCTACATTATATGTATTTTATAGGATAATATGTGATGTATTTTTTCATGTTTCGTATGTAGATTGGATCTTTGTCATTTCGTCCATATACAATTTATCTTGAGTTAGAAGTCATAGCTATTGACCTATTTATTATTAAAAACTCAGAGAGTTAGTTCATGACACTCCTATAGGAGATGAATAATGTGAAGTCCTAATTAAAGTTGCAGTGAAGAATGACACACTATTACTTAGGTCTTTTGAAAGATTTACAATAATAAGATATGCAGTTAGTAGTAATATTATCTGTCTGTATGTAATTTTATAATTGTAATTTACATTGCTTAATATTGTGTGTTAGATATTTTATATGGATGGATTATATTTGTCACATATGATATTGTGAATCTAATACATTTTCATTTAAAATTATTGTAGGTCCATTTCATAGATTACAGTACCTGATATGCAATGTTCTAGTTCAAACATGATGGATGTAATGAATATTATTACAAATATGTAAACAACATTGTAATGCTGGAATTAGTTTGAATAATTGTGTCCTTAAATGTACGTGACTCTTACTTAATTTTTGGAGATTAACGTGAATGTGGATAAATGCACGGTATAAGTGCTTTCCAAGTTTTTGTCGTATGTGAAGTAATTTGTTTTACTTGGATGAATGTGGATGCCTTTTGATTAATTTGTTTTAATTCTTTCTAGGTTTTTGTGAATGAATGTGGTTCTTTGAGTGTTGTTGTGGATGAATGTTTATTGTGATGGATTATCATCCGTCACAAAAGGTCTTTAGTGATAAATTAATCAGTTATAAAGTTATACATATTGATGTATTTTTCTATTATTAAATATCTGACGTGATTGTATTTTTACGTTACTAATAAAATACATTAATGATGAATGCAACAATCACAAAAGAAAATTAGCAATGGATACCTTCATTTTTGCAGATTTGTGTCTTCTTTTAAACTTCATTAGTGATGAATTTTAGCCACACTAAATACATTATCCGTCATAAATTAAATTAAAAGTAATTTTTCTTGCAGTGATTAGAGATTGAAACAGGAAAAGAAGTTTATCAATTTTTGTACCATTATAATATTTGTTGCAATATTGTAAAAAATATTCTCATTCTAATAAAGAAATGCATAATTTTTTGTAATGTTATTCGGTTGTAAAACTATTGACATCAGATGCTAAAAGGGGAAAAAAAAAATCATTTTTTGTAACATCGTAAGATTTGTTGTAATGTTGTAAAAAATATTCTTGTTATAATAAAGAAGTATGTAATTTTTTGTAATATTATAAAAAAATTTATTCACATTAGAAGTTAAAAGGATAAAAAAGTTTATCATTTTTTTAACATTATAAGTGTCGTTGTAACATTGTAAAAATGTTCTTATTATAATAAAAAGGTGTGTAAATGATATTGTAAAAAATATTATAATATTGTAAATAATGATTAATTTTTAAAAATTATTAAAATAGTATAAAAAATATTATCACGTTGTTAAAATAAGTTACATTGTAAAAATTGTCATCTTTGAACTTTTGATTTTTCGTCTCGAACGTTTTTTAACTTTTTACAATTTTTTATGTTGTTTTTAAAAAATTAAAAATCATCAAAGATCACGTAAAATAATAATTTTTTATAATTATTAAAATAAAAAAATCTTAATAAAATCTTTTCAGCCGAACATAACCTCATTTAATACCTTTTTGTCATTCCCGACGTATAATACTCTGAATACAGTTGATAACGCTTGACTGTGACTGTTACTTGATTTTATTGTGCATTTGGGTTGTTTATTTGTGTGATGTGATCGAGTGATTTGAGTTTTATGATTTTATTTTGAAATTACTTGATTTATATTAGAAAAATAATGATAATTTTTTTATTTTAGAGTTACGATAAATAATATATAAAATATATAATAAAATAATAAATAATATTTATTATATTAATATAATGATAATATTTTTTTAAAGTTGTGACGATAATAATTTTTTTAAAGTTATCACATCTAATAAATAGTAAATAATATAAAAATTATTTAATAAATAATACGGTATAATAAAATTATAATAAATCTTAAATTTTAAATCTTAAACGTTAAAGTGTATAATAAAAAATAAAAGTATATAGAATATAATGCATAAATAAATAACATGAATAGCCGTTTTTATACGTCAAAAATTAAAAAAATGAAAATTTAAGAAATAAAAAAGGAAAAGGAAATGTAAAAGAATTTAGGTCGGTTAGTGGCATAAATTTTGAAAATTTAATTAAAAAAATTTATGAATATTATATATTTTAACATGTTAAGCATAATTTTACATTTTCTATGTAACAATGAGTTTAGCGATAATCAAGAGATATGTACGTTGTAAATGGGTAAAATGTACGAGATTAGGAAAGTACGTTGTAATCAAATTTTTACCAACTACAAGAATTTTCTTGACCCAATATGTAAAAAAAATTTATACTTTAGGAGAGTTTGTGCATACATTGAAAATCAAGAAAATTTTCACGATTTTCAATTGTTTGTGCAGAGTGGAAATTTTGAAATTTTTTTAAAAAAATCTTGTGATATAAAAGAATTATTTTCCCCATTTACCCTTTTCTCTCTTGAAAATTTTCACCTATTCTGGAAAAATTAAGGTTATCGCACTCACACTTATAACTGACTAACAAATCTTATGCTTATAACTGTCAAAACTACTTATCTGTCATTCGTTTGCCTTCACCATCCTCTTTTGCTTTTGTCATTTGCTCACTTTTATCACTTTATTACAATTGATTGTTTACCACAAAAGCTCATTTATTAGAGGTACTCATCATAAGGTAAAAAATTATGAAAATCAAATGAAAGATTTGTTTTGCATATTGAATACCATGAAAATCAAAGTCAAACAATTGAATATTTAATTTTAAATATTTGAAATTATTTTTTAAAACTATTAATCATGTGAAATTTATATAATTTTTTTTAAAATTTCTCATGCGTACACAAACAAGTAAAGTGAAAAATAAATTTTCTAGATTTTTCATTAGATGCACAAATGACCTTTTAAATTTTCTTTTTTCTAAATTTTACTTTATTTTACCTTTTTCAAAGTTTATTTTTCTTTTATTAAACATGCCTACAGTGATAGAAAAAGTTAGAACTTTTTTCATATTTTCCAAGATACAAACATATGGAAATCCTTTTTTTTAAAAAAATTTTCTCTTTCAAGATTTCTAAAGGTTCATTTATGTTCGTCGAAAAATTTATGAAAAGAAAATGAAAAAATAGAAAATAGGAAAATTTGTAGGATGACACATTATGAAAATTTATAAATATTTTATATTTTAATATATTAAATATAATTTTACATTTTCTTTATAATAATAAGTTTAATAATGATTAAAAAAATTAGGCAAAATACACAAGATAGGAAAATTACGTCGTGATAAAATTAGGCAAATTACTAACTCTATAAGCATTTTCTCGACTCAATATGCAAGAAATGTGGGAAAAATTTATATTTATCATGATGAAAAAATTTAATTTTTTTTGAAATATATAAATACTTGAAAATCTATTTTTTTAAAAAAAATTATTTCTTTTAAGATTTTAAACTTACACAAACTTGAAACCTCCTCGAAGAACACAAACAAAAAAGTAAAAAAACCTGTGTTTCTGTTCAAGTGTTGTTTATTTGCACGGAACGGTGAGGTAAAATAAGTTATTTTTTAAAAATTATATGATTTATAATAAAATAATAATAATAATATTTTTTTAAAAGTTATGATAAATAATAAATAAAATATGTAAAATAATAATGATTATTATTTATTATACTATGATGATATTTTTTTAAAATAGTTATTATGAATAATGAATAAAATATGTAATAAAATAATAAATAATATTTATTATATTAATGTCATGATAGTAATTTTTTTTGAGAATTATGATGATAATATTTTTTTAAAAAATATCATATCTAATGAATAATATACAACGTAAAAATTATTTAATAAATAATATTATAATATATAATAAAAAATAAAATTACATAAGATAAAATAGACCGACAAACAGAGAAAAACGTGGTCGAGTGTTTCTTTTTTTTAAAAAAAATGAAATATATAAGTGGTCGAGTGTTCGCATTGGCGCGAAACGACGCGAACCCTAGAACAAGAAAAGCTCGAAAGCAGGTTTTTGAAAGGGCGCCAAATTGAAGCGCCGCCCGGGAAAGCCGCGGAGGGAACGAGAAAAAGTCGTCCGACAGCGACGATGGACTGGACTGGAGAGAGCGGGAAGGCGAGAGGTGGACTGCGAAAACCACACCTCCCTTTCTCCCGCCGCTTCCTCTGCCCGGCCTCCCTCTGCCATAAGAGGAGAGAATCGCGTTTCTTGCGAAGAACCCAACAAGTCCCTGCAGACCCAAACACCGGGATCCCCCCTTCCCTCTTTCTTGCCCCGTTCGCTCTGGGATGGGATCGGCGGCGGTGGTGGACATTGACGCCGTAGTGCGCACGAGGTCTGCCGCTAGTGGAGGTGGGGGTGGCGGCCGTGGTTCGGCAGGTAAATATTCGTTTCTTGGTTTATTGTTCAGGAGTGGGATGGTAGCTTTGGATAAAGGGAGAGTAGATTCGACTCCCGTCTTTCTGGAGTACGACAAAAATAGAGATTTTTAATCGAGTAAGATAGAGGGCGGGACCATAGAGCCCTCCCTTTGACGAGTGGAAGGGCGGCAGCTCTTCTTTATAGATTGGTTTTGGCAAGTGGGAGCCTCTTTTGTCGCTGATCGCGTATTGGTCGTTGTCTAGCTTGTTCATCTTCACGGTACACTTGTTGTTCAGTTATGCTTGTTTCCGACATTGCATTGATCTACTTCATGTCCGATGATGTTCGTACCCTTTCACCGATCATGATTCCGTTATATTCCTGCTTTGACAAGCGGTGTTTTTTTGGTCGTTCTTTGTTTTCTGAAGCAGCTATCTACCTATTGCTGAAACAAGCATAAACCTCTTTCACAATTACTAAATCAACACTAGGCTGAGCTGGAGCCAGGGAATTTTCATTCATCTACAAAACATTCTACATCTTAAAATCCATTTGAACCAGTTGTACTACAAAAATTGACATTCATTAAATATCTAAATCAACTGGTTGTTGTTGAACATGTCAAATCGGAATTTACTGATTTTTAGATAATTTATCATGTACGGATTTTTGATTTGTTTTCCCTTTGCAGACAAGATTTAAGCAATCAAAGTTTTTACCCCTGAAATTTTGTAATGATGGATGGAAATCTAGTTGAACAACTGAATCATTTGCTGAGTTAGGCATAACAGAGATCCACTGATGATAAAATTCACTATACCATTCATACAACCAAAATGCAACCATTTTTTCGATCTTATCTTGTTACTTTGAATTGTTTCAGATTTTTATACTTGTATATTTTTTACCTCTTTTTATCAGGAAAGAAGCGGAAAGGTTTTTGCAAAGGATTCAATAGAAGTAAAAGCATTGTGCACAATGAATTTGAAGACAAAAAACAATCCAGTGGAAATGACCAAAATCAATTTGACTTTAATAGCACATTGGCTTCCCGTAAGTTGCCTAGACGTGCAGCAGCTTGCTCAAACTTCAAGGAGAAGCTTGTCAGACTATCTGAAAAAACGTCAATTGTTAAATCTATGGAAAATCATCTAGAAGAACAAGAAATTGATGCGGTACAATTGACTAGGCTTGTTCCTGAAGATCAACCACCATGTAGAAAACTTTTAGATTTTGTCCTGCATGATGGTGATGGGAATCCACAGCCTTTTGAGATGTCTGAAATTGATGATATATTCATTACCTCTGTCATTCTGCCGATGGACGAGGAACTGGAAAAAGTAAGGGACAGAGGAGTCAAGTGTGAAGGTTTTGGAAGGATAGAGGCTTGGTCAATTTCTGGTTACGATGAAGGGACTCCTGTTGTATGGGTTTCAACTGATGTTGCAGACTATGAATGTGTAAAACCTGCTGGAAGTTACAAAAAGTTTTATGACCGCTTTTGTGAGAAAGCACGCATTTGTATAGAGGTTTTCAAAAAACTGTCGAGATCCCAAGGAGGATATCCGAACTTAACACTTGAGGAGTTGCTTGCCAAGGTTGCACGTTCAATGAGTGGAAGCAAGAGTTTTCCTACAGGACCCTCTGGTATAGATTTCATTGTCTCTCTTGGAGAATTTATCTTTAATCAATTGGTTGGGCTTGATGAATATCCTGAAAATGATGATATCAAATTTGGTACAATGCCTGTTCTTATCTCACTAAGGGAACAGTGCCAAAGTAGGTCAAAAGATAATGGGTTTCTACCCCCCAAAGGTGGAGGGATTCTGAAGATTGAAGGAAATAATTTGGAAGCTGCTGCTGACGAGGATGAGAAATTGGCAAGGTTGCTGCAAGAGGAGGAAGACTGGAAATACATGAAGCAACAAAATTCTCGTCATAACACTAGCTCACGGAATAAGTTCTACATTAAAATCAATGAAGATGAAATCACCAACGACTATCCTTTACCTGCATATTACAAACCTTCTGTGCAAGAAATGGATGAGTACATCTTTTCTGAAAGTGATGGTGCCATTTTCTATTCTGATGCCCTTCCCACAAGAGTTCTGAACAATTGGGCTCTGTACAATTCAGATTCAAGGCTTATTTCATTGGAGCTTCTCCCAATGAAGCCATGTGCAGAAACTGACATCGCAATTTTTGGATCAGGGGTTATGAGAGATGATGATGGAAGTGGATTTTGTTTAGATCTTGATCCAAGCCAATCTCATTCAAGTTCATCATCTTCGGTGGATGATGCTGGGGTTCCAATTTACTTAAGTGCAGTTAAGGAGTGGATGATAGAGTTTGGATCCTCTATGATTTTCATATCTATCCGTACAGACATGGCTTGGTAATTCCATTTTGGCCATTTGGTTTGTTGCATCTTATTATCATATTTTGTTTTTACTTTTAAATAGATCCAAGCCGGTAAGTGCCTTTCCTGTCACATCATTTATGGATATCATGACAAAATGACCTTGTAATACAAGGAATGTATGGTTACCATTACCATTATTTCCCTGCAAGAAATTACTTCTGTTTCATTATTCTTTCCACCTTTTATTTTCCTTAGATTGTTCAACATTCTTTTATTTCCCCCATCACAGGTACAGGCTTGGGAAGCCCACCAAGCAATATGCTCCTTGGTACGAACCTATCCTAAAAACAGCCAGACTTGCTATTAGCATCATTGCTTTGTTGAAAGATCAAACTAGAGCTTCGAAGCTCTCATTTTCAGATGTTATCAAGAAAGTATCAGAATTTGACCAGACACACCCGGCATATATTTCATCTAGCATGGCCTCCGTGGAAAGATATGTGGTGGTTCATGGGCAGATCATCCTCCAACAATTTTCTGAATATCCTGATGAGATGATTCGCAAGTCTGCTTTTATTGCAGGTCTTTCAGAAGAAATGGAACTCAGGCACCACACAAAATTGTTTGTCAAGAAAAAGGTTGTTGCCCAAAAGGAAACTAACATGAACCCAAGTGCAATGATGGTGCCAGTGCAGTCTAGCAGGAAAGCAATGCGGGCCACCACCACAAGGTTGATCAATAAAATTTGGGGAGAGTATTATTCCAATTATTTGCCTGGAGATTCTAACAACGGTCAAGCCAATGAAACAAAAGAGGAGGAAGAACATGAAGAGCAGGAGAATGAAGATGAAGAAGTAGAATTAGAAGAACCAACTGTTATTGCTCAAAATGATATTCAAAACCCAAATCCATCAACCAATACATGCAGTTCCAAGTTGGGAAGCAGGGAGATAAAATGGGAAGGGACACCAATTGGCAATATGGACTCTGGATGGTCTCTTTACAGAAGTGCAATAGTTCATGGAGAAAAGATTTTAGTTGGTGGGGCTGTATTGGTGGACTCAGATCGACCTCAAGAACAACCCACTATGATTTTTGTGGAGTATATGTTTGAAACACCAAATGGTGGCAAGATGATTCATGGAAAGATAATGAAAAAGGGGACACAAACCATGCTTGGAAATGCAGCAAATAAGAGAGAAGTATTCTTGACCAACGACTGCTTGGAAATTGAATTAGCAAATGTCAAAGAATCTGTGACTGTGGTTATTCGGAATTTGCCATGGGGTCATCAGCACAGGAAGGGGCAGCTTGAAGCTGATAAGCTTTATCAGTCTAAGGCAGAAGAGAGGGAGAAGAAGGGGTTTTTGATGGAGTACTTCTGTAAAAGTTTGTATTGGCCAGAGAGAGGTGCTTTTTTTACTCTCCCCTTTGACACGATGGGTCTTGGAACTGGTGTATGCTATAGTTGCAAAATGAGAAAAAATGAGATGGAAAAATTCAAAGTGAACACATCTAAAACTGGTTTTGTCAATAAGAAAGTTGAGTACCATGTTCATGACTTTGTATATGTAAGTCCTGAGCATATTGGTGAAAATAAAGAAGACTATGAAACTTTTAAGTCTGGTAGGAATGTAGGATTGAAAGCCTATGCAGTGTGCCATTTGCTTGAAATTAAAGTTCCTTATGGTTCTAAAGAACTATCCCCAGATTCAACTCAGATTAATGTCCGGAGGTTTTACAGACCAGAAGACATTTCAGCTGAAAAGGCATATCGTTCTGACATCAGAGAAGTAAGGAATTATGTTGTGTTTTGAGTTATTACTGACTCAATACTTATCTACATCCTTTTGTGCTTATATTGATTTTGAAGCAAGCTATTGCCAAAGTATAGTTCTTGGTTCTTATGTTTTTCTTTGGTATTTATCAACAGCTCTTTTACAGTGAACACATACTTGACATACCAGTTGAAGCAATACAAGGAAAATGTGAAATCAGAAAAAGGAGTCAACTTTCTGATTTGGATGAACCGGTGGCTGTTGACCATATTTTCTATTGTGAGCGTTCTTATGATCCTGAGAAGGGGGTAGTCAAGCAGGTATAACCTGACTCATCCCCTATCTTATTATGGCAACATTCTAGGATTCAAGTTTCAAAAATTTCATAAGCTGCTATTTACCACTACTGAATTTGGTTTTATGTACAGCTGTCTGCCAATGTTAAGATTCAATCAAGGATCAGCGCCAGTGATGCTGCTCTTAAAAAAGCAAAAGGAAAAAGGAAGTGCAATGAAGAAGATGATACTGATTCTCCTAAATGGAAGGATGTACCAAAGGAGAATCGCTTGTCAACATTGGATATATTTGCTGGGTGTGGAGGCTTGTCTGAGGGACTGCAACAATCTGGTATTATCATGAATGTACTCTAAAAAAAGATTTTGTGCCCTTGAATTTAGTGATATTGATCTGCTTTTCCAAAACTATAGGTGTTTCATTTACCAAATGGGCCATAGAAGTTGAACAATCAGCTGGCGAAGCTTTTTGCCAGAATCACCCGGAGGCATTGGTATTCATTGATAACTGCAATGTGATACTTAGGTCAGCATTTATGTCACATGCTACATCTTAACTTTTCTTTGAACTATTTTATTGGCCACTTCTGCACTAACCAATATGCAATAAGAAATTGTGGACATAAAATAAACTAAATATGGTATTTAAGCTATTTAGGTGCAGTATGTTACTGTTAAATGACATGACATGAAATTGTTTTTTACCCGAAAAACTTGTTATAGTCATGAATGTTATATTTTTTATGGTTGATATTTTGATGTAGTGATGTGCATACCATGATTTTCTTTTTTCTTGAATACATATTTTCTAATTCACGTTCAGAATACTCCATGGCTTGAATGAAATTATCTCCAATATATCAGGACTCTACCTTTTTTAGCTGACTTATATGCATGAACGGTATTTAAAATTTTAGAAATATGCAGGGCTATAATGGATAAATGTGGTGATGCAGATGAGTGCATCTCCACTTCTGAGGCTACAGAATTAGCTGCCAAAATAAATGCGGAAAAGCGAAATAACTTACCATTACCAGGTCAAGTAGATTTCATAAATGGAGGGCCTCCTTGTCAGGTTTGAATTTCTAAGTCCCAGATGTATATTCCAGAATTTGTGCTTGAAAGCCATTTTTGAATGAAAATCTGATATCCACCAAGATTTTATAGGTAAAAACATCTGAATGACTTCTGTTTTGCATTTTTCATTTCATTCTTCTTGTAGGGGTTTTCTGGGATGAACAGGTTTAATCAAAGTACTTGGAGTAAAGTTCAGTGTGAAATGATTTTGGCATTTTTATCATTTGTTGATTATTTTCGTCCAAGGTTCTTTCTTTTGGAGAATGTTAGGAACTTCGTATCTTTCAACAAGGGACAAACATTTCGCCTCACTCTTGCTTCACTCCTTGAGATGGGATATCAGGTGGTTGCTTATTTAAATGATTGTGATCTTTATTTTCAATTTTCATGATCAATAGCTGAGGTGCTAGAAACAATTTTTGCACTTTCACAGGTGCGATTTGGTATTTTGGAGGCTGGTGCTTTTGGTGTTTCTCAATCTCGGAAAAGAGCATTTATCTGGGCAGCTTCTCCACAAGAAACACTTCCAGAGTGGCCAGAGCCTATGCATGTCTTTGCAAGCCCTGAGTTGAAAGTTCCATTGTCTGGGAGCATGCCATATGCTGCTGTACGTAGTACTGCTTATGGAGCTCCATTTCGTTCCATAACTGTAAGGGATGCAATTGGAGACCTTCCACAAGTTTCCAACGGAGCATCGATTACTGAAATTGAGGTGATTCTCTTAAAATTTCCCTATTCTTTAGCAATAAATTATGTACCTGAGAAAACATCTATCACATACACTATTTTGTATTCAAATATTTATATGTTGAGCTGGAACGCAATGTCTAAAGTGATTGATTTGTCAGTATGGTGGGGAGCCTGTATCATGGTTTCAGAAGCAAATTAGAGGAAACATGATGGCATTGAGTGATCACATATCAAAGGAAATGAATGAATTGAATCTTATACGGTGTCAACATATTCCATGCCGCCCTGGTGCCGATTGGCGTGATCTGCCAGAAAAGAAGGTAATGCGTTCAGTCTTCTTGCACTTGTTCCCAAAGTTGCCAAAATTCATCTAATCTTGCTTTTAAGTTTGCTTCTTGCGATGGTTGCTGAGGCTGGAATGACCTCTTAAATGCAGGTGAAACTGTCGACGGGACAGATGGTTGATTTGATTCCTTGGTGTCTACCGAACACAGCCAAGAGGCACAATCAGTGGAAAGGATTGTTTGGTAGGCTTGATTGGGAAGGCAATTTTCCAACATCAATCACTGATCCTCAACCTATGGGCAAGGTTGGGATGTGCTTCCACCCTGAGCAGGACAGAATTCTCACTGTCCGTGAGTGTGCAAGGTCTCAAGTAAGTGTCTCTTTACTCCCTTATCATGTTATCACTGGGTTCTCTTTACTCGAAAGAGAATCACTTGCTCTAGTTTACGGTTATGTTCATGAATCGCTTATTGTTGCTTTCAGCATCATTCTCGTTGTCATAATGTGATATAGAGATTTTTTTAATATATTTTTTTCATTATATTTTTTAATCATATTAATATTCTTATATTTTAAATAATTATATTTTATATTTAAATTATATCATTATACAAATGTTAACATAATTTAAATTTACCATAATTACATCAAATGTCGATTTATCATTAACTTTTAATTCTTTAATTGTATGAAAAATATCATTTATTCAATATTTCATTTTGGAATCATTTTCTACTATCCTGGAAGTGAGATTTTTCGTTACGTATCCTATAATTCATTGTCTTGAGTAATAACGTTATGCCATTGGATTTGTTTGAGTTTCATGCTAACATCTTCTTTTGCAGGGTTTCCTTGACAGCTACAGGTTTGCCGGTAACATTCAAAACAAGCACAAGCAGATTGGGAATGCTGTTCCTCCACCTCTAGCGTATGCTTTAGGAAGAAAACTCAAAGAAGTTGATAGAAAGCGGCAATAAAGACGGGAACTAGTTTTAATTATGATTTGTACGAAGAGTTATAGAATTTCATCCACCTTGAAGAAATATTTCTATACAATTTCTTCCGGTTTTCCACTCAAACACCCGGTTTTGTAAATTTTGTATTTTGGAAAGTTTTCCGTTCCAAAAGCTATTTGATGTAATGACTCATTTTATACATTTTTTTTCGGTTTTATTTTTATTCGATTAAAGCTTATTCTTCTCGTAAATGAAACCTCATCAGATAGGGGATAGGTTTGATTCGAGTAATTCTTCAACAGCTCGATCGGCGATGACATCATTGTAACGTCGTTAGCTTAGTAAATAAATCAATAACTTATTAGGGATATTTTTTAAAAACCTCGAATTATAATTTGAATAAACCTTTTTGATAAATTTTTAAAATACAGGTATGCAGAACCACCAATCGTTTTTCAGCCCCACGCACGACTTCTTTCTTCGTATACCAAAAAAGCCTGGTCCTCTCGCTGCCCAACCGCACGTTTTATACGCGGAAGCGTAACAGAGAAACAAAACACACCCACCAAAACGTTCAAAATCAAAGGCCCTTGGGC
Organism: Amphibolis antarctica; assembly: GCA_024699675.1. Classification (NCBI taxonomy): domain Eukaryota; kingdom Viridiplantae; phylum Streptophyta; class Magnoliopsida; order Alismatales; family Cymodoceaceae; genus Amphibolis; species Amphibolis antarctica. The sequence goes on along the minus strand of JAMKPZ010005610.1, from coordinate 1,846 downwards.
TCATTACGCATGAACGCACCAAAGACATGCAGAAGCAGGAGACTGATGCTGCTTTGTGAGCGTTTTATACAGTCGGGGATGCACCGTTATCATCCATCGTAAAGTTAAGTATCATAGCAGCAGCCTTCGGGGCCCTGGTGGTCACAGTTGGTAAGTTGGTCAGGGCAAGAAAGACAAACAGTAAACATATATGTTGATGAGGCAGGAAGCAAGACAGGCAAAAATGTGCAAGCAAGGATTACCAGGATTCAGGGGACTGATACAGAGCAGAAGTGCTTCCAAAACACGAAGCAAGCATGTCAGTATTTACAACGCCTGGGCTTAGTGCAACAACTGCTATCCCTGGAGGTAACTCCTTTGCCACAGAACGTGTCAAGCCTTCAATAGCCCATTTTGAAGAGCAGTAAGGTGCAACCTATATGATACATTTTTTCCACCTAAACATATTCCCTCATAAAGAGTGAAAGAAATACCAGATCTAGGTAACTGCTTGGAGTCAAAAAGACAATCAAAAGATAGCAACATCGATTACCTCTGCAGCAGGAGATCTCCCCCAACCGGATGACATGTTGACGACGATCCCCTGCTTTCTTTGTATCATGAGAGGTATGAAATGCCGGAGTACATTTGCTACCCCTTTTACATTAGTATCAATGACCGTATCGAACTCTTCTGCGGGCACCATCCATATCTTCCCATTTTTATTTATCGTACCGGCATTATTTACTGAACACAATGCTTGTCTTTTTAGCATACCAATCAGTATATGATTTGTCATGCATGACAAAACAGAATGAAAAACGAACAAATTTTGTGTAGTACGAGCACAATATCACTACTGGTAGAAAATATATGGAAACGTCCCTCAGAATTGGTTTAGAAAAAAAGGAAGAGAGAATATGAAATTTAATTGATGGATCAAAAAAAGCAGAAAGAAAGAGAGATGAGACACAAGACTTGAAGATGAGTAGAGAGATGCTATTAAAAACCATTCATAATTTTATTTCTGTTTCATATCCATGATTTTTCATTTTTTTAAAAACCACAATAGCATACAGTGACACTATGTCCCATATAAGCAAAACCTACATGTTCAGTAAATCAGGAGTTCATGCTTATTTTAAATCAGCATGATTCCCGAGGTGAAAAAATCCCTTTCTATTTCATCTTCTAACAATTATAGTGAAAAAAATCTACCATACTCTCATTACACTATTTGTTAAAATATATGGTAAAAACTTTTATAAATTTCATTCCCAAATAAAGCCTATGTATGGATCACACAAAGGTTGCAAAAGGCAAACTGAAATATAGTGAAATAGCACATCATTCCTTAGAAAGAAGATCCAAAGCACATCAGCTATTAAAACCACGTAGTGATACTCAAGTCAGCCAACAACAAAAATGGATAGGCCTAAAACAGAGAGAACTAATATAAAGAAATAAAACTTAAAGCTCACAGAAAAACGCTAGTGCTAATTTAAAAGGTCGATTTTTGTCAAAGCCAATGAGTGAATATAGCTTGAGACAGTTTCCTAGGAAACTCATGGCATAAGAGAATGCTGACTATAGATTGAGATTATTCTCTACAATGAGAACTCCATTTCTTTGAATAAATATAGCATTGCAACTCAGATTCCTAGGAATAAAATTCCCTCCATAATGAGTTATATGGTAGAAGAAGCACATCATGTTTATAAGAAGTTTGGTCAAATGAGTGTAATCACAAGTTGGAATATAAACATTATTATGTATCACCTCCATATGTACATTGTCAACCAATGCCATAGATGCCTAATATGTACGTTCCAACACTAAGCACACCTAGTTATTTGATTAAAAATCA
>JAMKPZ010005609.1:0-31133 GCA_024699675.1 Amphibolis antarctica | reverse complement strand
CGTATTTTATATTTACATTATTACAAATTTACAATTACATTTAAACAAATTTTACAACAAAATTAAATTACATTTTAAAAAAAATTACAAATTGAAAAATTAAAATTAAAATATTTTAATTATGAAATATTTAAGTTTGTAAGTTACTCTATAAAATCTTCAACTTGATTTTGTTCACGAAATGCAGCAAGTTCCTAGTCTTTTACACATATTAATACTTGTATTATATCTTCTTTAAGTTTGCATCTTCGGTCATTAAGTACGTTGCCACTCGTGCTGAAAAGTTGTCCACAAGCTACTGAAGACACTGGAATTGTTAATAAATCCTTTTCCATTATTGATAATATTGGAAAAATCAATGATTGTTGCCTTCACTAATCTAAAACATCAAACGTATTTAAGTTAGAATGTTGAGTAAATAATAATGATTGATGATTCGTTGCATTAAAAGTAATTAATTTTTGTCTAGATAGTATAGGATTATAATTATATGATGATGATGTTGGAATATCTTCGTCAAATTTTGAATCTTGTAAAAATGCTCAAGAATCTAAAGATGGTCCAACATTTGATTATGGTACTGTAGACATTGGTGGAGGAGAATTATCTATTCTTAATCCATATCTTTGTGTGTATAAATCAAACATTTGATTTAATTATTCTTTTATTGTACTAACATTTAATCCTAAATCTACACCTAAACTCATTTGTATTCCCCTAACAGTTGAAGTTGAAGCTTCAGTAGTCTCCATTTACGGTGTTACTAAAGCTTTAGGAAAGTTTTGTTAAAGATATTTGTAGCCTTCAAAACTTTGACCTTGGTAGTGTGTCATTGTTTGTGACTTGAGTGAGAAAATTTGAGAAATTGAGAAATGAGAATTGAGAATTGAGAATTGAGATTAGAGTTTGGAGAATTTGGAGTGATGGAGATATTGCTGTGTTGGTGTGTTACACCTTGCAAGCTGTGACCTGGCGGCCCACCCAGGTACGGTTCCCCATTGGCCCATCCCGCCTACCTGCACACGCGACCGTTCACCCCCGCGGCCCGTCCCCCTGCCGGCCACACAACCCGTTCTGCCCACTCCCGCGCACCGGCGAATGCGATCGTTCACCCCAGCTGCCGGCCCAATTACCCAGCGGCCAGTCCCCTCGCCGGCCACATGACCCGTTTTGCCTCCTCACGCATATACGACTGTTCACCCCGTCGGTCGCACAACCCGGTGGCCCATCACCCCCGTCGGCTACACGACTCGTTCAGCCCCCTCCCGTGCATAGGCGCACGTGACCGTTCATCTCGGTTGTCGACCTAATGGCCCGGCGGCCAGTCCCCCCGCTGGCCACACGACCCATTCTGCCTCCTCCCGCGCACACGACCATTCACCCCGCTGGCCACACAACCCAGCGGTCGGCCCAGTGACCTCACAGCCTATCCCCCCCGCACAACCTGGTGGCTTATCTCGTGTTGGGTCGGGCCGTGTCTATTTCGTGGTAGAATTCATGCTGTGTTGAACTGGGGGTCCGGCCTAGGCACGACCCACCGCACGAAAAATTTTTGTGCCGTGCTGGACACGAGAATAGGCACGGCCCATTGACAAGTCTAATATTATCTAATTTTTATTTCTTATAAACAGAGTTAAGCATGACATTGATTCCAGCTCCTATGTCTATTAATACTGTATGAAAATAGTAATCTCCTATATAACATGAAATAACAGGAGTTTTTAGATCACTTAATTTTTTAGGTAAAAGATTAATTAACAGAGAACTCCCTTCTTCAGCTAAAAATGTTTTTCTTAATATTTTCCTCCTATTCTTAGTACAAAGAATTTTAAGAAATTTAACATCAAAAGGAACCTACTTAATAATTTTTAGCAATGGAATATTGATTTTAACTTGCTCAAATATTTTACTAATTTATTCCAATTCTTGCTCCTTACTATTTTTCATTCTATGTGAAAATGAGAAATGCAATTCATTTGATAACTTACCTTTATTTTCAATGCCTTTCGAATTATTACTGTTTTTAGATTCTTCACTATTTTCAGATTCATTATTGTTTTTAGATTCATTTCCGTGATTGGTTTCCTCCACTTCTGCATTGGGTTTGTTTTCTAAATTAAATTTTACATTAATGTCTTCTTTGTCTGTAAAATTGTCATTTTCCTTTAAATTGTCATTTTTTTTGTTATCACCTTCTTTAGGGCCTTCGTAACTTATACCAGATCTTAACATAATATTTAAATCTTTTGGTTCTTCTTGTGAAATATTATCTAGTTTAAAAAGATTAGAATTAGATAAATTCTTTATAAATAGGTCAATAGATCTTTGAATTTCATTTAACTTTTGCATATGATTAAATGATGTTGAATTACAACATTTAATTTCTTCAATTATCTTTGTCAATTGAACATTATCTTCAGTAATATTAACCTCTTGATCAGTTTGAGTTTCTATTGCTGTTAACCAATTTAAATAGATAACACTTTCATATTCATTTAGCCTCTTATTGTCTTCTATTCTCTGTAGCGATTTATCTACTTTATTCTTTAATTGTTCTATTTTTAATGATATGTTTTGTAGACAGTTTTGATTCCTCCCTAAATTATGTTGAAAAGAGTAGACATTAAATTCAATAGGTGGATAATCTTTTCGAATATAATTAGAATAATTATAATCTCCATAACTAGTTCTTGGAATAAACCCACAATTACTCTAATATGAGTTATCTGAGTTCATTATGATATTCAGAATTTTACCCCAAAAACTACTACACTATTCTTAAATAGACAAAGAAAAATAAAGCATTCAAATGAAATTTACTAAAATGAAAATTAATTAAGAATGCATAAAAATTCTATTGCAATGCTAATCACACTAATTTAACAATAAGCTAACATTAGTTGAAAGAAATAAATCTTTGGCAATGGCGTCAAAAATTTATTCGAACTTTTTGGAATAATTAATAATTAATATTTGTTTGATATACTTAAATTTCACTGCAAGTACATGAATTTAAATATAATTAGTGTACAAGTATAAGTTTGTTCACAAAGATTTTATAATTGATTCTCTGTTAAATCTGTGCGCTTCAATTACTGGAACAATGAATAATTTTAAGCAATGTCACAGTTGCTCTGTCCCTAGAAATCATTAGTTTACTTATTCCCCCATATCTAAATTTTGCTAGTCTCTTAGCAAAATATTGAAACTTAAACTATAAAATTTAAAAGCATAGAAACAGATTAACTATAAAATATACTAAGCCACTTTCGTAGAGAACAAGTGTAGCAAGCATAGGAATAAGTGTAGTAAGCTTTTAAACCCCTAGGTTACTCTAGTGGTGGAGTTGACTTCGAAAGGTTTACAATGGACACACGTCGAAAGAAAAAAAAACAAAAAGGAGTGGGGGGAGATAAAAATCAAACGAAAGATTGTCTGAATCACCTGCTATTATGAAAATCTTTGGGGAAAAAAGGTGGCTCAACCTTACATCACTCTCTTTCCTTACCCTTAGATTGAATAGATTCTCCTCAAAACGTGAATAGGAAGTCACAATAACATACACAAATACAACTTACCTACAATAACATACACAAATACAACTTACCTACAATAACATACACAAATACAACTTACCTACAATAACATACAATAACCCATAAAGATAATGTATTCAATCAAGCATAATATACATGAACCATGTTATATACCAAGAGGAGCACGAAGACCATTACGCCTAGTTGTCGCATCTTGAAGAATACGTGCATCAGATGTTGATCCTTCCCATCCACTAAGAATGTAAACAAATTTCATATCAAAGTTACATGCTGCCATAACATTTTGGGATAATTCACTTTTTTTGTTCCTAAATCATGCTATCTCCTCTCCATAAATTGTTGTATTTGCCTGTGTACCATCAATTGCACCAATACAATCCTACAATGATAAATATAGAAATAATTATTTCAAATACCAACATTTTTTACAATGATTGTATTACACATAAGACAAACTCACCTTGAAATATGGGAAGACATTCGTATCATTTTGAATCCTATTATGAGTTGATGATGAAGGTTTGGCTAAGAGTACATGATGTAATCTCAATATAGCATTCAACATTTCATTAAAATATGCACTTATAGTCCATCCTAATCTATGAAATCGTTCTCTTGTGACTCCATATCATTGATTTTGGCCAACCGTCACAAGAAACATTGCAAGTTTCTCCTCTACTATGATATTGTTGTTATCTATTATTCATCTCTCGTGCCTTAATAACTGATAAAATTGCATAAACACATTTTGACTCATTTTGTAAATTTTTCGACAATTATAAAAATGTGGCATAGATGGATCTAATAATCTTCTACAATATTTTTGACCTTTGCTATAAATGTTTTCTGTGTCAATTGATATAGTGCTTGACAGAGCAACCATTCCTACAAGCAAGTTTCAAATACACTTTAGCTTCCATCATCTTCTCCTTACATATTGTTTTTCTTCCTCCAATAATATCTGCAAGTTCTGCAAAAATCATAAGCATTTCCATAAAGTACATGTAAAAAGTAATACATTCAATGCATTATTACTATTGGTACTAGCAACCATTCAAAACTTTCACCCATTAATACAAACATTTGTTTTTTCAATGATCCACAATTTGAAACCAAAACTTAAAAAGTCATACAAGCCATTGTTCAAAAAACAAGACATACATAGTCCATTACCACATTTTAGTACATTAACGCAAATTAAATTTCAACCAGTCATACTTCATTTCATCAGGTACAACTAAAAATTGTTTTCCCCATGTAGGATCACGTAGGAGCTGCATTGCTTTGAATTTCTCCTCGCTTGTAAGATTAGGTACTACTAATAATGCTGTCATGTTATCACCTACAATTGCATTCTACTTCTTTGATATCTCCAACATACCACCTAGAATTTCCAATCTCTTATCTTCCTTCTCATCATCCTTTACACATATATTCATTATTGCACTAGTAGCTTCCTTAAAAGTAGATGCTATTATCTGCTGTGACTCAGCAAGTGGTCGCATTCTTCTCTTCCTCTTGCTACTTTCACTAGATCCATGCATTATACGTCCTCCAACGTTAGAGTCCATGTCCATAGGTGTTTGGCTAGACATATTGGTTTCTCTAACATCATCCACTAGTTGTGTTTGATGCTTTGCTCTTTGTTCACGTGTGTGATCATTTGGTTGTTGGCTCTACTGCTCATGGACAATATTTGTCTCAAATATCATAACAAGATGATGATAAATATGACAAGGCTTCCCTTACATGGTGCACACTTTGGATGTGCCTATATGAAGGACAAAAGTATGAAATTAGCAAATGACATAATCGTTCACCTATAACATGACCTTGATAACAAGAAAAAATTAGTTTCAAACTTGAATAAATTCATTCCAAACTTCATTTGGAACATCCACACTACCATGCACGACATCTCAACCAAATCCACTCTTATTTGCAATTTTCGAGTGCATTTAGTCCATATTCCTCCATATCTTCATTCGACTTTCAATATTTTTCCTAGTGATGGTAACACCCATTCTTTGATTATATCTTTTTATTACCTCATTCCATGTCTCACCTTTTATCTTTCCATCATGGGTTTTAGTTTTCCCTTCATTCACTACTTCACTGAGAATGTCCAACATGGTTTCATTAGCTCTTGAATTCCATGTGGTATAATGTCGTCCACTTTTCGATTTGTCAGAAGAATCCATATACCATGCTTGATAATTACAAAAAATACATACAAAAAATATAAATCAAATTAAAGAAGACATACAAAAAGCATAATGTATTATAATGCATACCCTAAATATTATCCTATCAGTACAAATTCATGCTGATAGGAACCCAATATTTGAGGAATTTCCATATTCGCAACTCACAATTGCAAGTAGTCTAGTTATTATTTGGCATGAAACAAAATAAATTAGAAGAATCTCTATAGGAAAATATACAAGATAAATGATCTATTTGCTGAGGATTCATGCATGGTAATTTTTAAACTTTTTTTGCAAACCATTTTTAACAAGGCTTAATTATCATTAATCCATACTACTATTTTTTAAAAAGGGTAATGATGTATTGTATTAAATTAGTAGACAAGATATTATAACAAATAAATCACTTGATCAACGTAGAAATCATTTGATCAAATTAAAAAATCTTACAATACACCCAGTAATAAAACTCTACAATGAATTTTTTGAAAGAATCCACGTTCGACATCATGATGCACACAAGGGACATACCAAAATGCTTGCAAACAGATGAAACAAAAAATGTAAACAAAGAAACAGATGTTTGACATCAAGCAAAACAAATCTTTCATCCGATTTTTGTGATTTTTTATTTTGCAGCAAGTGGAGAGTAGTTGTGGTGGACAAGTGTTTGTGGCAAACGATTGGCTGTGACGGAGGAGTGGTGAAGGCGGATGAGTGGTAAAGGTGAATGAGTGGTGAAGGCGAAGGAGCGGCGAAGGTGGATGAGTAGTTGTGGCCGTTGCAAGCACGAGCTACAATCGCAAGCGTGAGTGTAGCGGCCTTTATTTTTTTGGTATGGGTGAAAATTTCAGAAGGGGGGGGGAGGGGGGTAAATGGGAAAAATCATTCTTTTATATCATCGGAAATTTTTCAAATTTTTCTGAAATGTTCAGATTTTCAGTGCACAAACCCCCCCTTAGTAGGTCCTAAGGATAGACTTTGAAGAAATGCTATGAAAGAATGTACTAAGACAATTATAGGAAAAAAAATACTAATAGGATGTGAGGATCAAGCTTGTGCACCCTTTTCATATTTTAATGAGAAGGTCAGAGTTGGGACTTGGTTGATTTGCATTTGTTGTCAAGGTTGATTTGACTAAAGGAAGCTCTTGCACTTGATGCTATAGTAAACCTAGATAAGCTCTTTATTCTACAATCCTAACTTTAATTTTGTGCTTGTGACTTAATTATACATTCAACATTTGTATGGGTGGACTTAAAGTGCAGCATGGATTGAAAAGTATCATTAGCAAACTGACGAGGGAGTACATTCAACATTTGTATGGGTGGACTTAAAGTGCAGCATGGATTGTAAAGTATCATTAGCAAACTGACGAGGGAGTACATTCAACATTTGTATGGGTGGACTTAAAGTGCAGCATGGATTGAAAAGTAACATTAGCAAACACCAAGTATCTTCAAGTAGGAAGGTGATAATGTTGAATACCTAATAAATACACAATTTCCCAATAGGAGAGTTTGTAAAGACTTGGTGAAAGATCATAAACAAAAACAACACAACATTTTGGTGGTAGTATGATACCAACGAATAAGTACATAATGGATTTTCTCATGGTTGAACAATCCTTTGTCACTCGTTAAGTATTTGGATGGATATCAAGACAATTGAGAAAGATAGGTGAAGAAGTGCTTATTATGTAATACACCCAAGTTTAAGAAGGCAATTGTACCTAAGTTGGTTGTGTGAGAAGTAATGGTAGTGTTTATGTTAAAGGGTCGATTGGCTTATAACTGAAAAAGCTTTGTATGTTTAGCTTGAGAGATAAACTCTGTTCTGATTCATTGATGTCTCTGTGTTTGTTTGCTAGCACTGGAATCTGCTAAGGTCATTCAAACTTGTCCTAACATCTGTTAGAATTATGATTAGTTTAGTTGCAATGTTCACATCAGTGGATATCATGTCCTCACCATCTAGTAAAGGCCACCATCATTGAAACCCTACAGATGTTCAACTGCAAGAATAAAACTGTCACAACACTAAGAATCTATCTTTGTGTTTTCATGACAAGGTTTGGGTTGAGAGTAGGCACAAAAGCACCAACATCAACTCTCAGTACTGTCACATCTTGGAGACATGAGTCAGACAAGGTTGATAGATTTCCATCTCTTCTGGAGGAGTTCTTGAATTTGATATCAACCTAGTGTGGGGTGAAGATCTGCACATAAAGTTTATAAACTCTGGAAATATTCTTTTGAATTTTTTGTGTTCTTTATTGTGACTCAAATCTTTTTAGGCTTTAGCATCATGATTCATCTAGTGGAATCCTATTTCTTGTTGTTTAAGTCATGAGATGATGACACAATCATTGCCAAGTAATCCTTACAGATGGGATCATATTTGAGTTGTTGAATCCAAGGCTTTGAATGTTGATGCTGTGTCAGATTTGGTCCTTTGAAAAATTAACTTGTGGAATCGAAATATTAGTGGAAGTATGTGAAAATATGGAAGCCCAAAAAATGGCCAATAACTATGAATTTCAGTATTTACATTTAATATAAGCTAAAGTAATCAATAATACACATTTACGAATAATTTGTTTTAATTTTGAATATTTATGACATTAAAAACATACGTTACATTGATACTAATGCTGAAGTTCAAGATATTGTTTAAGCAACAGTAATAGTACTTCACAAATTATGAAAAATATAGAATCAATCTTATATTGCTGCCTAATACGAAGTAAAAAGCCTTGCTTGTTGAAAATCACCTTTTTGGTCTTTGCTGGCACCTTGTCTTTCTCTCTCATATCCAAAGAACGTAATCCGATGACATATGAGTATTGTATGTTCTGTATTTGTGATGTTGATTTTGTGGAAGTTGGACAAGAAGGTTCACTGGTGGATTTTGATAGCAGCAAGTGACAAATCTAATGCCTTTCAGCAACAACCAACAAGACTGATAGAAAGCAGCAAAATAGCCAAGGATAAGGGCAAATGAATAGGGTGGGGGAAAATGGCTATTATGGCAATCATTTAAAGATGACATGATGACTGCATGCGTGAGACCAACATGTGAAAATGCCTGTCAACGTGCTCCCATGGAGGTGACATTTTCGCAGGTGTTAGTCAACATGACTTGTCATTGCTGATAACATGTTAACATTGTCCTAACAGTATTCTCTTTGTTTAGTGGGCAGTCCCTATCTGATGAATACAATTTAGGGGTTTTTTGGTTTAAAAAAAAAAACATTGTCCTAACATATGTGGTCCACAACTCATCAGCCAAATTGTTGAACAACAAGATTCCCAACATGTGCCACCAAGATGATGGTTACATGTGTCACTATTGTAGGTCCGAAGGCTTGATACCTTTGAAGGTGATTCTATTTATTTGCTTTCATGAATGTACCATTAATATTTTTCACTGACCCACAAGATCCAGAATAAATGGCCATGGCTCAATAACTGTGGCAAATATGTCATGAACATCCTCTGGAGGGCATGAAAAATGGGGTGAACAGATCTAGAAATGCCTAAAAATGATGTTATTTATGGGAATCAAAGGTTTGCATACAAGGCTGGATATGCGCAGGTGTCACCAAACAAACACAAATAAGGGTTGGGGCCACAGACCACAGTATATGTCCACTGCTCAAACACTTGGCATGTTCACGACTGGCAATCTAACATATGGCTGGAATTGCACTAGTGGGGCCAGTGAAGCTGGTGAGAGTGAAGAAAACTGTTGACAGAATGTCTAGAAGTGGTCTCTAGTGGTGGGTAGACAGGCTGTGGAAGAGCTGATGGTTAGAGACAGAGATGGATGGGTTTGGCAGAGGCTTCTCTCTTTTCTTAGTTATAAATCTTAGTTCTGGTACCAAGAGTGAAAGATTTTTTACCATAAGAGGAAATCAGATATTTATAGATAGACCCTAGTTCGTAGCCTAACATTTGAATATCCAATAGCTCATGTAATTACTAATGCATGACCCACATAACAATCTTATGCTAATAAAACCTCTAATATATGGTTTAACATTTATGTACGTTATGTGGACTCCCAACGATGACTGTTGGTTTTATTTGGCACTTGGCAGCTCACTTGTCAACTTGTGACTTATTTATGTATTGTTACTTTGAATTCAATGCTGATTGTTCTTTCTTCTATACATTGGAAAAGCTTGGGAATAAATCTGTTGATAGCCAAAGAGGAAAGAGAAATCTTGTATTGTCTTCTTGGGGTGATGAGTGCGTACTATCTGAGAATTACATAAATCCTTGTTACGATGCAAATGCTTATGAAGGCTACAGTGAAAAGACTCATCAAAATCTTGTGAGTTGAAGTTACTTTTTTAATATATTAATATTACTTGTCATTCATATTTTTTACAAAATTGTGTGTGGATATGGCTTGAGCAGAAGAAATTAATTGAGGATAATATTGACTATGATCTTCTTGAAGACCTAATTTGTTTTATTGATGAAAATTATCCAGCTGGTGCCATTCTTGTTTTTCTACCTGTAAGTTATGTTTCTAATGTATTTTAATTTTTATTCTTTTCTGTTTCCTATAGCTATTGGTTAATTAATGAATTCAACTTTTTTCTTAGGGTGTTGCAGAAATTGATTTATTAGTTAATAAACTGATAGCCACGTATAGATTTGGTGGACTATCATCTCATTGGGTACTCCCATTGCATTCTTCTCTTGCATCTGTGGATCAACGAAAGGTTTTTCTCTCACCTCCAGATAACATTAGAAAGGTATGTCCGATTATTTAACATTGTGAATTTCAATTATTTACATTACTCCTATGATGCACTATGGATTTAATTTAGTTTTCTATTCTTAATTACATCGGTTTAGTTGCTTATTTTCAAGAATATGTGCATATAAGTGAAAGAACGGATTGAGTGCTAGAGGGAGGGTGAATGGTATTTTACAAATTGAATTGAAAATTCGTTTGCATGGTAAAAGTTGTAAAGAAATGAATACAAGGATTTTTAGGTGGTTTCCAAACTAGGTATGTCTATCCTCAAGCTTTCTAAGCTTGAGTCTAATTCTAAGTTCATTATGCTTAAATCAATTACAAAATGGTGTTTAAGGTCATACATCAAATCAACTACAACAAGGGTTTAAAGTCCAACCCCTCAACCAACAATCTCGAATGTTTAAGGTAGAACACTTCAACCAACCTAAGTGTTTAAGGTCGAACACTTTAACCAACTCCAATTTTGAGTTTTAAGGTTGAAACTCAACAAACCAACCACAAAACAAAATAGAAAATCAATCATAAATTTGTGCTTGTGTAAGTGTTTCAGTAAGAATGGGGAAGATGCTTGAGCATGTAACAAAACACTTGAGAAAACTATTATGATGAGCAATTTGATGCAAAATCCTTGTCGTGTGAAAGCCTTAGAGTGTAGGAGTTCATGTGTCAAAAGATTGGATGATTAGTGGTTCTAAAACAGGTGGTATTTATAAGATAATCTTGCTTAAACGGCTATAAAACAGCTAGTTTAATCAGTCAAATTGGAATTCCGATTTGCGTTTTGGAATTCCGTTTTCTCCAACAGTCATATTTTTCTGGACTCAGATAATGGATTCAGAATTACGAATGATGTTTCGAATTCTATTGGGGTTAAAATGGATATCCGGAATGGATTTCGGAATTCCATTTCTGGGTAGCTTGAAAAGTGAAATAAGAACGAAAAATCAAACTAAAAATCGATAAACCAAATTTTATGTGCAACAATTCGAAATTCCGTTTTGCTGAAAACAGATTTCCGAATTTGGCTTGGTGAAAATTTGCAAGTGATTCAGATAACAAAATAGATAATCTATTGATATTCCGTTTTGTCCTGGAGATGGGTCCCTTAACTAGCTTTACAGGAAAGTCAGATAATCAATCTAATATCCGAATTACATTCCGATTTTCCCCTGGATACTTACATAAAATATCTAAGGTTTGTCTAAGGTGTGGAACATATGTAGATGTCCTAAACTAAGTGAACGAAAAAGCAAGTGAAAAAAATGACACACACATGTCTTTGTGGCTTCTTCATTAGGGCTTCTTCTTTTCAAGTCTTCTTCAGCAAGTCTTTTATCAAGTCCTATGCACACCATGTCTTCTTCAAATCTTTATTCATCAGTTGTCTTCAATTCCTTCAAGTCCTTCATCAGTTCCTTATTCACTTAACACACACATACATAATTGGATAGTTGATATCATAAAAACACAACTTAAGAAGAGATTTCATACTTAACAATAAACTATAATGTTGGAGTGACCTATACACCATAGAGTAGCAGCATGTAGTATTGTAGTCCCATCCTCCATGTTCGTTGAAAGTATGGAAGCTGAGAAATCTCTAATCTTCTGATCAATCATGCTCCATTTGCTTTTCCAAGCTAGTGGGAGCTTATCAGATGCACCCTTTTACTCTTTGATACCCAATCATCCATCAGAACCCTTGTGCATCATAGGAAAAGAGTTAGCACAATTAGCTTGATCTCTTGCAAACCCATGATAGAAATATAAGTTTCATGATTCATGAGTTCTCACTATATTCCCTATAGAGAACTGCTTAACCCTGTCTTTGCAACCTCTGAAATTCCAGGATAGAATCTTGATGAGTGAAAAATATCACATCATTCCAAGTAGAAGAAAAGCCCTACTCTATTAGCAGGGACCAACCCTAGCATATTCTTTATCTAGGTCAGGCAATTTTTTGTGAAATTCTATAACTACTCACATGGATCTGTCTTCTCTGACTTTGCCCATTCCATTTGTTGGAATAATCCCACATTAAGTATAATGTGGTGGACCTCATCATTATATTGTGAAGGACCCTCCTCTCATTGTACAAGGACTTTTAGGAGTACATTTTTATATGATATCAAAGTAGGTTTACAACATACTTCGTAAGTGACTTTGGTTTGAGCACATCGCCTAGACAATGTAAGGAGAACACTTGTTGGCTTGAGGGCTTGCTTCAAATGCGAGGGAGTGTTGGAATAATTTCATATCGAGTGTGATATAGTAGATCTTATCCTTATATTGTAAAGGACCCTCCTCCCATTGTCTAAAGACTTTTGGGAGTGTATTTCTACACCATTAAAACCCCATCTGGTCAGCTCCAAAACCCCTCCTTTTTGTTACTGCCTAGTAGACAAAATGGCCTTGAGAATCAGTGCAAGCCTTCACCATCTATCATACCTTTGGAGTTCAGACAAACCGACAGCAATCTATCATCATTCTGAATCAGAAGTAGCCCAGGAACCTGATCTTCTTGGCAAGGAGCATCTCCTTTTTGTGTAGTTCACAGGTTCCAGCATCTGGTCCATGCATCTGAGCTGTTCCCATTGTGTCCACTTCCCTGTGGTCCATACATCTGATCTGTTCCTATTCAGGCCTTGAAGCACTCTTGACTTTGAATTAGCTACAGGATCCTTCATGCTGTCACCCTTCTTGATTGTTTGAACAAGCTCCACAGCAAGTGTAGCTGGAATCGAAATGAAGATTAGGCCTCAGTGGGTGGTGGAAACTTCAAAAGTAATAATCAAATAGATGTTGGAAGGCAGGCCCAGACCGTTTAGCAAATCCCCATAACCCCATTGCCCTTTAGCATGATGCATCGATAACGGATGGAATAACTACGCGAGTGAGTGAGCTTCCTTGGCAAAACAACAACAAAAAACATGCAATGGGCAAGTGAAACAAACGATCACTCAAGGAGGTGAGTGAGCTCGCAAGTGGGGAACCTTCTCCTTTCCTTCTTTGGCCAAGTAGAGAGATAACAATTCTTCTTTTTTTAATTTATTTCTTCTTTTTGTGTTGTTTTGTATTATAAAAACATTTTGGAAGTACTTCATTTATCAAAAATATTTTGAATTTGCGTATTTAATTTAACTAGTACTTCTGATTGTATTCCTATTTTGTTTGTTTAATTTAGAATGTAAAATGTGAAATGTAACAAGTAATGCAAAATTGTTTACAATAATGAAAAATATGTTTAATTATGATTAAAATATCATTAGATGATTAAAATGTAAAAAATTGACAAAGTGTATTTTTACATTTCTATTTTAAATTTAGAATTTAAAATATCATTTATAAAAATAAAATATTATCACTAACAATAAACAATTTTTCTAATGTTAATTACATCACATTTTAAAAAGAAATAGACCTTTCAAGGGTAAAAAAATTGAAACTTTATAAAAATTATTTCTCTAATAAACAAATGCAACTCTTGAACAACAATTCCTTCTTTTTAACACTGCTTCTTTGAGGTGCTGCTATTGTACTATTTTAGGAGTTAAAAATTGTACTTCGAAGTTAAAACAAATGCACCCATAAAATTGATCAATCCTCCGTTTGGCACAACCTATATCATTATTGATTGATTCCATTTGCCCCAACTCACCCATATATGATTGATGATGGTTTGTTAGCTACTCCTGAACAATAACTTCTTTTTTCTAGCACTACTCCTTTAAGATGTTGTTACAGTACTATTTTAAGGGTTTTTTTTTTTAATGAATGAACCCCAAGATATTATTCATTAGGCTAGGGCTGCTTGCATCAAAAGTTCAATTAGAGCTGATAACAATAAATGGATAAATTTTTAAATAGGTTTTTTTGGTAACAATCAAATGAATTTTATTTGATTATTATGTTAAATTTGGAATTTTTAAATAGGTCATTTTGGTATTTAGAATATTTTGGTTGCATTTGTTTCGGTTTTAATTAAGAGTAGTTTTAAGTTGTAGCATTGTAATTATGCCTTGGAAGAGCAGCTCAAAGAGTTTAAATTGAAAGGTGACACTTTTTTGTTGGAATAATATTATTTGTAAAATTTCAAATTTACCTTTTTAATATTTTTATTTAATATAAGTAATATTTAATGTATTTTTTACTATTTGTGTTAACATTTTAATATTATGAACAGTTTTACACGTTACAATAGTTATTTTAAAGACAATTTTAAATAAATATTTTATAAAAAAATTTAAGATAATATTTTTATTTTTAAGTTAAATAATATATTTTAGTATTATATAAGAAAGGTTTCTTTTGCTTCACTTTATTGTGTTGTTGGGTTAAATGGATGTGCATGCATGTGAAACAAAAATAGATATCTGAACACTTTTCTTGATGCAGGTTATTGTGGCAACAGATATTGCAGAAACGAGTATAACAATTGATGATGTAATCTATGTTATTGACACTGGAAAGCACAAAGAAAAGCGTTATAATCCCCAAAAAGTAGGTTGTTTGCATTTTTCTCTCCTGATATGTGTTGTTCGCATAAAATGCAGTTTTGAGAGTTCCAATAAATGGTTACTTTATTTCTAGATTTGCTTGCCTCATATTTGATGTCAATTTTTTTATTTTTATATTTGAAACTGTTGTAACACATGTATCATAAAATAAAACAATCCAAAAATTAGTTTTTTTTTATTCTTCGTATGGTTAGTGCTGTTTTGAGTGTCTTGTTTGTTTGTGCTTGATTGTATTTCTAACTAATGATTTTCACTATCACCCTCATATTTTTATTTGGTTGTGTCATGCATTTGTGTTCTCTTTTCTGCAATACTTGTGATTTACTTTGAAAAAATTATTTTGCTAGCTCACATGCTTTTTCTTTTGGTTTGGACATGAACAATGATGAAATGTAAGATTGTTCTAATATGAGGTAAGATTATCAAGTAAATCCGTGCCGTTATAACTCATCTTATTATTCTCCCCTCATTATCAGTGTATATGAGCAGCTTCAAATGACTTAGCAACAAAATGCAAGGCCTGCCTGTTACAAATGGCTGGACATTGGCAAGTGTAGATGTATGCTGGAGATGGGAGAGAAGATGGTTAAACCATTAAAATGTTCCAATGTCAAGTAGTTGAGTGAGCTAACCTTGCCAATTTGTGAAGTCACTAAGTCAGTGGACGAGTAGCCCTTAATACTATGAGGGTCTATTGACTATAGAAGTCTAAATTATTCCATAGTTAGGAATAAGTATCCATTTCAATTAATTGGTGATTTGTAAGCTACATCATTTCACTAAGTTGGACTTGTGGTGAGGCCCTCATCAAAGCATAATGCATCAGGATGATATTGATAAAACTGCTTTTAAGATCCATGAGGGACATTACGAATATCACAATGCCATTTGGATTGATAACCACACCTTCCACCTTCCAATGGTTGATGAATGAGATTTTTAAGGTATATCTGAGGAAATATATTCTGGTTTTTTATCAGTATTCTCATGTCAAGGGCATGACATTTGCATTTTGTTTGTTTCAATTATGAAGAATTGACATTGCATATCCTGAAGGAGAATCACTTAAGCTCTCAAAATGCTGTTTTGGCATTATTGAGGTGGAATACTTGGGTCATGCCATTTCAGATGGGGTAGTGCAAATGGATTATGATAAAAATTAAGCCCATGGTAGAGTGGCCCAAAGAACATTAAATCATTGAGGTGATTCTGGGGCCTACTGGTTTTTATTTTAAATTTATTGGGAACTATGCATCTCTGGCTTCTCCAATCACTTCATTGTTGAAGAAAAATTCATTTCAATCAACAAAAGGGGCTGCTGCAGCATTCTATAATCTTAAGGAAGCTATGACTGCAGCTCCTGTTCTCTGTCTCCCTGATTTTTTGATGCCCTTTGCAATAGAATGTGAAGCAAGTAATGTTGTGCTGTGGGTTGTTCTGATGCATTAGGGGCAACTTGTGGCTTATTTGAGGAAAGAATTAAAGTGGAGACAACTTACTTTTCCTATACATGAAAAGCAGTTGCTAGCTATGACCTAGAAGTCTGTAAGTGGTGATCTTCCTAGTGCAAAAAAAATTTTGTTGAGAACAGACGACCAAATTCTTAAGCATATGTTACATCAATGAACCATACTGATACTATGTTAAGTGGTTGTGGAGGTTCATGGGTGATTTTGTGGTGCAATATAAAGTAGGGTCGAACAATAAGTTGCAGATGCACCTTTGAGGTTACCAGAGTTAAGTGATTCTGAAATTTTACATGATTTCTCTTGCCATTCCCAGCTGCTGGTTATCTGAGGTACATGATGCCTATTCTACACCACTGGCTAATAAAGAATTGCAGAAGAGATCAATGGAAACAAATAAGCAGCTGAGAATGGAATACATCTCTATAAATACAAAGTACTCCTGTTGGGCCTTTTAAGCACAAAACTCATCCAAAAAATGCATGGAATGCCATCTGGAGGACATTCAGGAGTCCTGGAAGACTTTGCATAGGTTGCAGAGTCGTGAATACTAGAAACACATTCTTCCAAAAAGTTGAAAAAGTTATTTGAGAGTGTTGATGCATGCCAAAGAATTGAAAGAGGAACGTGTTTCTCCTTTAGGATTATCAAAATTTCTGCTCAGTCCTAATGCTCTTTGATGTGGTACCTCTATGGATTTTATAGAGGCTCTTCCACAATCTCAAGGGTACTTGGTTTATTAGTTGTTGTAGACCACCTTACAAAAATTCTAACTTGATACACTTTTTCTTAACAAAATCCACGATCTATTTAGACACCCTTATGCTGCCATCCAAGTGGCTCAGGACATTATTAAGAGCATGGTTGAACTGGATGGAATTCCACGCATGATTGTTAGTGTCACTGGTCACTTTTGGGAAAAACTCTTTTTTGCCAACAGGGAAGCAAGTTGCTCGTGCCATCCACTTACCATCCTCAAATGGATGGGAAAAATGGGAGGTGCTTAACAAATATGTTGAAACTTATCTCAGATGCTTCCTTCATGAGCAGCAGAAGGGTTGGTTGGCATGGTTTTGTTTGTCTAACCATTAGCACATGATCAATATGCATCCATCATTTGGTATGACACAATTCCAAGCTTCTTATAGGTATCGTCCCACAAACAGTTTTAGGTGATTGACTATGATTTTGGAGGTGCAAAATTTTCAAAATCATGATTCAATTTTGCTTCCAAGATGGCAAAAATTGTAGGATTTTGAGTTATTGTAGAAAATGTGTTTGGAAGCAGAAATTGAAAATGATGATTCTATGCTGATTTCCAAAATCTCGGGATCAGTGAGAATCAAACTTTTTGCTAATTCTTTGATTTTGGCAAAATGAATGTGATAGGGTTGTCAATTGGCATGTTTTTGGAGAAAATCTGTCATATCATGTGCTCTTTGGAACAATTTTGTTTGGAATTTAAAAATTGGAGAACTGAAACCCCTACAATCATGGCCAAATACTACCTTAGATGTGGAGGGGATCGAAGATGGTACCTGTGAGATCTTGGAAGCAATGGTGATGGATGAAATGATAGCTAGATGAAGATATCTATACTTTGAGCTGCTGGGACATACAATACAAAATAACATAACACTAACATTTTCCCCAAATCCACTCTTTATACTCTCCAGTAGACTGGACTGGGCCAACATAGGCCCACTAACCCCCAACTTAAAATAAGTTCTGTTACATTTGATATGTACTAGGAACCAATGTTTTAAAAGCCAAACCATTGTTCTAACCACTTTATATCAACCCATAGGTTATTTGTGATTAGTTTGTGGTTTTAGATTAGATCTTCCTTCCCCAGCTTGAATCCACCCAGGTTTCCAAGTTTTTCCAGCTAGAGAAGTATATTGGACAGGCAATTTACGCATTTTTGGTTTCAAATGGTGATTCAGATTGGTGGCTGCTTGGCCAACGTTTGGGGTGATGCCTTGCCAAATGCAACAACAGGGTGCCATTGTTCAAATTCTGATAAACAGCAGCAGCAACCAGTTGAAGATTTTATGTACATCGAATATAAATAATTCATGAAGAAATTCCCTGTTTTTGATCTTGGTGACAAGGTCAAAGCTTGAGGGGCACGCATTTACTATAAGGTTAAACTTGGGCCACAGTGTTGAACCAGTTAAATGGAGTCAGGTTGTCAGTCAAGTGGAAGCATATTATGTGTTTATTGTTAATTCTGTGATTTGTCATAAGTTAGTTGCGAATCATGTAATAATGGAGAGTTAGTTGGATTATTATAAATAGTGGAATAAAATAATTGAAAGCCATCATTGCATAATGTTCAAAACTCTGGGATTCAGTCATCCTCCCATCACTCTGTCGCCCTCCCCTGCCCTCTCTATTTTTTGTTCTTCTCCCGTTCTTGATCTCTCTAACTCGGGATTCTCTTGAAGAAGACTGCCCAAGCTCCATCATGCAGTCATCAATGGGATTCCAAACTTTCTGCCCTTGGTTGTCTAGAGGAGGACCTCAGAAGGACTGCTGGTGAGGGAGGAGAGGGCAAAAGAAAAGGGTCGAGGTGCTTGGAGAATGCAACAACCTGGCTGGTGCTGACAGTAGGTGAGAGACCTGACAGTATGTGATGGTGGTGGAGGCTGAGCAGCAGCTAGGGTTCTTCCTTTTTTTGTTTTGGTTTAGGGTTTCCATTGATGCACCGACACCATGTTGAATTAGAGGAAAAATGAATGATTGAGTGACTAGTAAGAGAGGATTACATGTATATTAGTCTTATATGATGCCCTAATATAAAAGGATATCCAATAATCTAATAAGACAACCATGACTAATTACACTTATAATTCCAACAATTCTTTTGGTAGTGATCTTCACTTTTCAATTACATATTTGTCTTTTTGGCAAAAGAAAATGGTCATCACTACAACTCTTTCATTCTGAAGACATGCAACCACTGTGTGATCCAAGCTTTATTTTCTAATGGAAGTTACATGTATTTCAGTTCTTAGCCTTTAAGCACTTGTCAAAGGAAGAAATTCTCTTTTTCCTGGAGGGGATTCGATCCAAGCATGTTGCCTGCGAGTCCACGTCGCTCACCTCGTCGGAGGGGATTCATTCCTATGCCACTGACGAGCGTTGCCTTGTGCCTGCTCGTGCCCTAACATTGATCGCACCCTTCCATGTGAGGTCGTTCGGTTGGAGGTCACTCATCTTTTGTGTGAGATGGCAGCTCCAGCCTCTATTAGGGGCCAGGCTCCACCTAACGAGCCATGTGCCATTGCTGCAAATACTCCAAACAAGCCTGCTTGTAACTTAGGCTCGTCGCGAACCAGGGGTATCGAGATGGGTCGGAAATCCTTCGCTACAACATTGAAGGACTCTCTTGTGCCCCCAAGCTTTCTAGAGATCTCTCCTAGGATGCCGATTGAAAAAGACGATTGCTGTTGTATCTCCTTTAGTCAGCAAGAGGTGGACTTAATGGCCAAGCCATTGGAATGGACCCTTATGGGTAGATTTTTTGGTCAAAGGCCAGAGCTACAGTTTATTCATGCTGCGTTGAAGAACGGGCTTGATCTTCGGAAGGAGGTCTTTCCTTCAGCTGTCGATGAGAATTACGTGCTCATTCGATTCCAAGATAAAGATGATATGCTACAGGCATTGGTTAAAGAATGGAATATACAAGGACGACGGATGATGATATTTCGTTGGACGTCGGATTTCTCGTCAAGGAAGGAAACCTCGATGGCATCGATATGGGTTCACTTTCCCAGACTCCGTGCTCATTTTTACACCCTAGGTGCAATTTGGTCTATTGTGAGTTTGCTTGGAACTGTGCTGGATGTCCACAAGGACATCACAAACTTTACACATCTGGGTTTGGCTACAGTTTGTGTAGAAGTGGACCTTGCAAAACCATTGCTAGAATTTGTTTACATTGACAATGCTGAGGAGATGGTTAAACAGGTTGTGGAGTACCCATTTGTACCAAAATTTTGTACTATTTGTGGAAGAATTGGGCATGTTGGAAATCATTGTTGGGGAAAAGCTCCTCCTAACAACAAGCATGCTGAACTGGCCTTGACAACGCAAGGTTGTTCACCCCCCCCAACATCACAAGGTCAGAAGGAAGGTCCCACTAATCTGCCACCTAGGGATGTTTCTTCTAGAGCAGGGTTGAATAGGAATGACAGAATCCCTGGGGCAGAAACTGGACCGAAGAATAGGGGGCAACAGAACGATTGGGTGCAATTTAGCTGGAGGAAGAGGTGTCATTGGGATCGTTTTGAGGAGAAACAGCGACCTAGTGGAGGTACGGCTTGTTCTTCGACTCCCTTGGCTACGATGGACCCAATGCAGATCGCTCCTTCTTCGTCCCCTTCGAAGGGTTTTGATTGTGGGTAGGTGGTGGACCATACGATGACACAAGGTTAGGACTTGAATGTTGGTCGATCCCGGACTCCATTGAATTTGGTGGATGGAGGAAGGCCTAGGGTTGCGTCGTTTTCTCGTGAAGGGAATGGTGAAAATCCTATGGTGATTGGTGGGGTGGACACCATGGATGCTGAGGCTCCTTTAGTAGATGAACAGGTGACGGACCCCACTGTTTGCCAAGTTGTGTGTAGCCTTAGTACGGCTGCTCATGAGGTCCCATTAGAAGACGCTCGTACCATGTCAGGTGAGGGATTGGACGAGACCTTTGTGGAGGTCGGGCGGAGCATGTCTGTAGGTACTAACAGGGCCTATGATTCTAATGGAGTGGAGGCTCGGTCCACAACCCGAAATAAGTACGAACTCCGATCGCACAAAGGAGGTAGGAATGACCTCCATGGGCTTGCGTCTCGCGACGTTTGAGCCTCAGGTTTGTGCTACTTTTTCATTCTTTTTGATGATTAACACTATTATTTGGAATTGTAGGGGCCTTGGTAACAGGGCCACCAAGCGACATTGCAGGGATCTTATCACTCGAAATAAGGCGAAGTTATGTGCCATCTTGGAGCCATTTGTTTGGTCCTTAGAGGGGCAGTGCATTGCTTTGGAGTTGGGGCTTGTTCAGTTTCATATCCATCATGATAAGATATGGCTTTTTTGGGTAGCAGATATTGTCATCTCGATCTTACAGGTGCACGATCAGGCTTTTACTTGCTCATTGGTGGGGCAATCGGGTGATACCTATGTTGTTACTGTAGTTTATGTGGCCTACGATAGATGGAGGTGTTGTGATCTGTGAAGCCATCTTAATGAGGTGCGAAGTCGGATTAATGAGGAGTTGTGGGTCTTTGGTGGTGATTTTAATGTCATCCGAAATGAGCCTGAGTGCTCCACGAGTGAGATTTCCAAGAGGGGTGGTAGTGTTAAGTTTAATGAATTTATTGAGAACGATAATTTGATAGAACTTTGGTATGTTGGGAATTTTTTCTCATGTGCAATAACAGATCGGGGGATGATAGGCTATATAAGAGATTAGACAGGGTGTTGACAAACTTAAATTATTGTCAGAGTTGGGACATAACAATGAGGTATGAAGATTTAGTTTTTTCGGACCATGCTCCTATTCTCCTCATTGGTCAACAATTGTGTAATTGAGGGCCGAAAATTTTTAGGTATCAATGAATATGGCATTTGCGGAATGATTTTAATCTGGTGATTAGTCAACGTTGGGGTGGTTGGGTTGCTGCCAACCCCTTAGACAACCTCTCCTTCAAGCTAAAGGCAGACTTAGAGGTCTGGAACAAATCAGTCTTCGGTAATGTTTTTGAGGAAAAAGATCGGATCATGACTAAGATTCGGGAGATTAAGCTTGTTCTCCAATAGTCATCTTCGGACGAGCTCATTCAATGCTTGGGCCAACTTAAAAGTGAGATGAGTTGCAATGACAAGAAGTGGGATATTTTTCTTGAGTAGAAGGCTTGGGTTCGTTGGCTCAAGGATGGTGATAGAAATACAAAGTATTTTCATGCGTTGGTGAAAAATAGAAACAGATGGAATGCTTTTGAACATCTTATGCTTAGCAAGGAGGAATTTAACACTATTGACAAAATCAGATCCGAAATGGTGTAGTATTATACCAAGCTCTTTACCTCTAAGGATCATCGTGTGGATGCTACCTTGCTCTAGGTTATTCCCTGACTTGTGATGGTTGAGGATTGCAGGTTACTTTTAGTTGTTCCAGACTGTGAGGAGATTAAGGAAGCTGTCATGGAGATAGATCTTGATAGTGCCCCTGGCCCCGATGGGTTCATAGTTGCCTTCTTTCAAAAGAATTTGGACATGCTTAAATCTTATTTGGTGGAAGTAGTGTAGGCATTCTTCTAGGGACATAAGCTTTGACCACTCTTGGAAGGCCACTTATCTTGCGCTTATTCCAAAAACTCAGAATCTGAGTAACTTTAAAGATTTTAGGCCAATTATCTTGTGCAATGTTAGATATAAAATCCTTACGAAGATTTTAACTTCCAGATTACGAGGTTTTATTGGAAAGCTGATCTCCCCTACTTAAGGGGCTTTTGTCAAAGGTAGAAGTATCTTTGACAACATTTCCTTGACTTAGGAGCTTGTCCAATAGATCAATAAAGGTAATAGGGGTGGTAGTCTTATTCTAAGCTTGGATGTGGAGAAGGCTTATGATAGGCTAGAATGGAACACCCTTTTTTTTTGTTCTTGAGAAGTTTGGTTTCTTGATTGAGTGTATTAGTCTAATCAAGAATTGTATTGAGAATATTTCCTTTGCAGTTCTTATAAATGGTTTGGCCACTGAGTTTTTCATGAATTCTCGAGGTGTCTGCCAGGGGGATCCTCTTTCACCTTACCTCTTCATTCTTGCTAAGGAGCTTTTATGTCGAAGGCTGGCTAACATGGAACAGACGTGTGGCCATGTTCCTTACTTTACAGGGGTTAACAATTTCATGTGTTCTCATTTGGTTTATGATGACACTATTCTTTTCCTGAATGGTAGGAAGGATTCTATTCGCAGATGCATGGTGGTCCTGGATTAGTACCAGAGGTCAACAAGACAAAAAATCAATTTAGCCAAGAGTCAATTCTACATCTCTAGCAAGAGCTTAAGGGGTCGGGCCTCGAGTATAGCACAAGTGACTAGCTTTAAATAGGGAGTATTTCCCTTTAAGTATTTGGGTTGTCTTATTTTTCCAAGCAGACCCAAATCGATTTATTTTCAAGATTTAGTGATGAAATTCCAAGTGAAGCTGATTGGGTGGGCATCTAAGCTGCTTAGTCTAGGGGGTTGTCTGATTCTTATTAAACATGTGCTTGTAGGGATGTCAGTTCATGTTTTCTCTGTTCATGATATTCCTAAATCTGTGATTGATTCTATTTCTCGTCTTTGTGCTAATTTTTTGTGGGGAAGTGTATTCAATGACAAGTCTAAACACTATGTCTAGTGGAGCAGAATTACCAAGCCTATGTCGGAAGGGGGCTTGGGTGTGCAGGATTTCACGGAGATGATGATTGCTCTGAGGGTCAAGATGGCTTGGAGGGTGCAGCATGGATCTGGTGTTTGGTTGGATTTCATTCATGCAGCTTATGGTGGTGTTGTGTTTCCTCATGCAAGTGCTTTACGTGGATGGTGAAGCCTTCATGAGGTGTGGGATAGAGTGAAGGTCCATATGAGTTGGATGGGCGGCCGCGAGTTGGTCAACCCATGGCAGGATTGGAGTTCGGTTGACCATCGACTGGCATCATGGTCGCTAGTGGACTTAAGTCATTTTGGTATTTCTGGATGGAGGAACTTGATCCCAGCAGAGGTGTTTGATAAGTTGCAAAATCTTCGGAAGCTTTCTCTAGATAGGGACAGGTTTCTATGGGAGGCGTCTCATGATGGTACCCTGTCCATTACTGATGCGTCGAGTTTTATCTGAGAGAGGCATGCCAGACTAGAGTGGATTGGAATACGGGCCTTTGGTGGCCATATATACCAACGAAGATATCCTTTTTTCTTTGGAAGTGGTTCTGTAATGCGCTCCTTACTGACGAGCTTTATGTCAAGTGGGGCTTTTCTCTTACTTCTATGTGTGCGTCCTGCAAGTTGTTGAAAGGGGTAGATTCATCGGCTCATCTGTTCTTCGAAGGGGAATGGGCTTTTCTTTTCCGAAGATGGGTGTGTGCTCGACTAGGTCTTCAAATTTGCAATAATGAGCAATGGAGATGATGGATTTTGGCCTCTCTGCGGTACAACAGAAAGTAGGCCGGGTGCAAATTCTACAAATACTTGGTGGCAAATATTCTCTGGGAGTTTTGGAAGGCAAGGTGCAAGGTCATTATGGCAAGGGAGGACCAAGATTTTGGAATGCTCCATAAAAGGGTATTTTCGTCTGTTTCTCTTGCTTATAAATGTGGCATGCAGGTTTTGACAGAGGGATTGTCTCATGGGCAATGGATTATGTGGAAAAGGCCGAAGTAGGGACATTGGAAGCTTAATGTTGATGGCACGTTCACTAGTCAATGGAGGGTAGTGGCAGGATCCTTGGCAGCAGAGGATGCAAAACATGCAGAATTTTTGGTGTTATTGGCAGGTATGAAATTCTATCTTTCAATCGGTAGAAACTACAGGGATGTTATGCTAGAGCTAGATGCCAGAGAATTTTTGGTGTTATTGGCAGGATGTGAATACGGTCCTTCTTGGGACGTGTTCACATGTGTCTAGGTTTGCGTGTTGGTAGGAGATGTTTGAATTGGTCCAGCAGTTGAAATCGATTGGATGAGTTCCTCAAGAAAGTAATTGTGCCGCGAACTGGGCAACATGCCGAGGTGTTGGCATTGATTTGTAGGTTTGGACAAAAGGCAATTGCCCTGGGAAGCTTTGAAGCACGATCTTGCTTGATGCATGGGACATTCCAAACTTTCGTAGCTAAGTTGCTTGAAGGTGGCTATGTAGTCTAGTCCTCCTCACCTTGATGTTGTTTCATTTGCATTTTCCTTACTCTAGTGGTGTTGTTGTCGTTTACTTTTTTCTTGGTGGGGTTTTGGTCTAATCCTTTTCACCTTCTGTACCTTTAGGCTTTGGTGTTTATTATGCTTGGCTTTTCTCTTGGTGGAGTTTTGGTTTAGTCCCTCTCACCTTTTATACCTTGGTTTTTGGTTTGTAGACACTTATTCGCTTGGTAAATAAAATTAGGGTAGGGACTTCTTAAAAAAAAAAAAAAAACACTTGTCAAAGGGATGCTTCTCTTTTATTTGTTGAAGTTGTATCTTCCTGAAGTTTTTTGAGTAAAAAGTAGGATGCTTCTCATCAGGACTATCAGTATCTCCCAGGAGGTATACATCTAGTTAAAAGAGTTACAAACTAATTAGATATATTCCAAAAATAAAAACTAAAGTAAAACTACTTAAGAATCACCTGGGCCCAAAAGTTCACAAGAGATTTCTTTTGCTCAATAATCTTTAAAGATAGGGCTCATTCCCTTGAAAGATTATCTTGTTTCATTTAAGCCAAATGGTCCACCACCCAGCGTGAATAGATAACAGCAGGAGATGTTTATCTCTTGTCCTTTTCCCCTCGTATAACTTGAGAATATCTTTCTAGAGCATTTTATTATCATGCTTGGATAAGAAGCCTGTTGTCAGCTCAATCTCTTTGCACATACAGCAAACAGAAAAAACAGGAAAAGATGGTCTATTGTTTCATCATCCCCATTGCAGAGTGCACAATGCAGCATACAACCATTTACTCATATAAACTTTTGTGTCACCATTTCTTTCCCTACTTACCATGTGTCAGTGGATATTTTTCCTTCCAAAAAGGAGTAGAAAACTTCCATTTAGGACTGATCAGTCATGGTGTGTTGTAACAATTGGCCACATAGAAAATCAAAGAAGTATGCATATTCCAGATTGGTTTGTCATCTCTTACCCCTACATATATGGAAATTCTCGATTCTGTCTAATATTTGTACCATTGTCCCTATTACATCATGCTTTAGATTTCTTCTGAAATTAAAATTCCATGATCATCCTTTCAATTTCCACAACCACTTTCTCAGCAGAGCTTTATTAAACTCTTTTAGATTTTTTGTTCCTCCAACAATCCTCCCTTTTAATCAGATTTACCTTTTAGCATACTCCATAGAGAACACTAGGAGGCTTGAAAGAATGAATTTCAACAACTTTGGTCCTAAGCCTAAATATTGTCAAAATCACACAAAAATGCTGATTTTCTTTCTTAAGGAAGGGTTCATTGAGATAGCAGTAGTCCTAGATATTTAAGATTGCTTAATGCAGCTGATGTCAATTGGAAACCTGTATCCTGTAATTACATGCTGTTAATCACCCAATACGTCTTAGTGCTTATAGAATGTATCATACAAGGAGTCACCAATGTATTATAACATCAATTTCAACTTTAGCTTTCCTTTTTAATTTATGAAAATTTTGCTTAATTATTACAGAAAATGTCAATCATTGTTGAGGACTGGATATCTCAAGCTAATGCAAAGCAAAGGCAAGGGAGAGCTGGTCGTGTAAAGCCTGGGCATTGTTTCTGCTTATACACACAACTACGATTTCAGTCAATGCGCTTATTTCAGGTCAGTTCAAATTTTTTTCCACCCTACTACAAGTTATTTTCTTGGGTGGCTTCATGAAAGGTCATTCCTCAAAGTTTGAACCTCATGCTCAAATAAGCTATAACTTATTTATTTATATAATTTTGTCCTTTTCTGAGATTCTACTTTCATTTCTAGAAATAGAACATTCAAAATGATAACATTTATTGAGGGGTCCGTAACATCCAACAAATACAATTTTTTTACCAGGAGGAATTGAAACACAAGTTTAATAAAACATGGATTACTTGTCTTGAAGAGAGAATTTGCACTTTGTTGGATCTCTTAAATGAATTCTTAATGCAGGCCTTAAATTAATGCAACAAAAATTCATAATTACAATTGCTTTTCATATGCAATAATGTGAACAACAGAAAAACCGTTTTTACACTGTCATTTTGGTGTTTTAGGTTCCTGAGATTCTAAGAATGCCACTCACGGAATTATGCCTTCAAATAAAGTCACTCTCTTTGGGGGATATCAAATCATTTTTATCAAAGGTACATTGAAAATATCATTCATGTGATAATTTGTAAAATATGCATTTTATGTTGCATTATGATAATAAAACCAAAGTTTTGACAAGTTTCGTATCTTTCAGGCTATTGAACCACCAGGTGATGATGCCATTGCATCTGCCATTTCATTGTTATATGAGGTGTTTACTTGTTAACAAACGCTATTCATTTATGAAAAAACATTCTTGCTTTGTTATTTTACATTGTATTTCATGTCCAGTTTCTTATATCATTTTTGCTTTTCATGATTATATTTCATTTCATAGGTGGGGGTTATTGATGGGGAGGAGGAGTTAACACCTCTTGGATATCATTTGGCAAAGCTTCCAGTGGATGTTTTAATTGGAAAGGTTTTTACTTTTTTTTTCAATCTTTGTAGCTTTGACTTTGTTGCCATTTTTCATTCACTTGTCTTTGCATTTGCTTTTGTTTACCTCTATTTTATGTAGAGACTAGGTTATTCATTATATTTTTTAGCACAAAATTTTGTAGATTTGAGATTGGCTTTTAAGTTCATCATGGATATTTATCATTTTCAACTTGTTATAAAGTGATTCAAAAATCCCAATTCTTAAACACTTGATAAAAATAGGAGCCAATTGCTTTGATGTTTGTGTGTAGGCTGTAGATACGAGTCATATGACTTCACTTTGCAGCATATCATTTGCATAGTGATTATCCACTTTGATTTAATTTGTGCATTCTTGAAAGATTGGATAATTAATGATAAATATAGCAATTTTTGTATCAATTAATGACCATAGGAACATCCTATGAAGGTGTGGAGTGGCATGTGTACGAGGCAAGTTGTGATTCCTGTAATCCTATGAAAGTTGAAGGATGAGTGGCAGAGGTAGAGTTGGGACTTAGGAGTTAAGGTCACAGTGCAAGTGACTGGGGCGGGTTACGACTTGTGAGACTATGAGACGTTGGGCACATAGGGCAAGCTATGGTGGAAGGGTGAGGTACAAGCGGTAGGGAGAGAGCGAGGAGTTGAGGACGAAGGTAATGCATGAAGCATAAATGGGTTGTAGATGTAAGTATTAAAATATTGATTGCCTGATATCATAATCCACACTAAATCCTCAGGAATTCCATGAATTATTATGGATATCCAAAAAAATATCTAGAATTTTCCTAAAAAATGCCTACCTCAGTAGTTGTTGTTGCCTTGCCTCGTAGTCACTTTGTCGTTCAATGCTAATGCCTTCACTATCCTCGCACAACTCATTATTTCATCACTCACCCTTAACTCATTTTCTTGACCCTCAAAGTCCAAATGCGCAAACCTAAATGCCGCTTACTCGACACTGATAGTCCACACATTCACAACCTGCTCTACCTCTCATTCCCTTGTAGCTTGTTGTTGACTCATTACTCGATCCTAGATTCTAGAGCCTTAAACATGCTCAACAGTAATTGCTTGCTCACTCCACTCAAGCCCTAAGCCTTGAGGGCTATGGTTGTGGTTGCCATAGGGTTGCCTATGTCATGCCTTTGGCCAATTGGGTTGTGTTAGCACACGAGTTGGCTTCATGTTGAGCCAACATGGCCCTCAATACAATCTAACGTGTTGTGCCAAGTTGGTTAATGACATGGTTTGATTATGTCAGTCTAAGTTGGCACAATTGTGCATTGCTCATTCGACATTATGTTAAAATACCAATATAACCATTATCAATCTAATAATGATAATAGAACAACATTATACATCATTAAGACTAATTTTTTGAAGAATACACAACTTTGATGGAACAAATGCTACCATAACATAAACATTCATACAAAAAAAGTACAATTAATTTATTTGGAGTTTGATAATGGAGTATTAAATTCTTTTTTCTCTTGTTTTTCTCTCCATATATATATTTGAATTTTTTTAACTTCTAGTATATGTTTTTTATAACAATTTTTTCTCTCTTTACCTTTTTGTTTTTTTTATTTTTCTTTTCTTTCCTTTTCCTTTTTTTCTTTTCTTTTCTTTTTCTCTCTCCTTTCTCTTTTCTTCTTTCCCTTTTTTTCTCTCTTTCTTTTCTTTCCCTTATTCTTGATCTTCCTTTTCA
The DNA here is from genome assembly GCA_024699675.1 of Amphibolis antarctica. Taxonomy (NCBI): domain Eukaryota; kingdom Viridiplantae; phylum Streptophyta; class Magnoliopsida; order Alismatales; family Cymodoceaceae; genus Amphibolis; species Amphibolis antarctica. The sequence goes on along the minus strand of JAMKPZ010005609.1, from coordinate 1,461 downwards.
TGATTCTTCTTTCTTTACAACTTGACATCGTAAAGTTGTCCACAAAAGTGAGTTGCAAGTCACAATTGGTAGCAAAGAGTGCATAAAAGTATCATCGATAAAAAGAGGCTAGAGGTTACCATCCTTTGGTGTTTGTAGATGTGAAGAGATCTAGTTTGGCGGCATTAGTAGACTAGGGCACAAACGACATTTTCAACTTGGAGAAGAGATGTAGGTAGTAGTGGTGTTGGTTGATGCAAGAAATCAACAGCAGTGCCATAGAAGATATCTAAAATTGGGTGGGAGATGAGAGGGAAGCGTCATGGTAGTAGAAAAGAGGAGTTACGGTAGTAAGAGATGAACTAGTGTCACAAGAGAAAGAAATGGATGTTTGACATAAGAGGGGTGTCATGGTTGGTGTAGGGAAGGAGGGGAGAAGGGGTTGGCAATGACTAGTAGCAACCTAGATAACTGCATAGTTGGTGGTAGCAGAATTGGTAAGGCTGCCAACAACTTTGGTGATTGGGAGAGAAGATGGATAGATTTCAAGAAAAGGGGTTTTGACATGGAGGAAGAGTGGTGGTTGGTGTAGGGGGTAGATCCGATTAGTGGTCTTTGCCTAGATGGTTGTTAGTCACAATGATTGGTTGAGAAGACAATTGGTTGAAAAGAGGGTGACAACTAGAGTTTCCCTCCTCTCTACCTTGACTTTTCACACTCTGGAACTCTCAAAACGTATAGTCATATGAATAAAAAAACTACATTTATTTGGGAGTATTGGAATGATCCCACATTGGTTAAAATATGAACTAAATCTAAGCTATTATAATGATGGACTCTTCTATTTATAGTGTGAGATAATCAAAGATATGTGTAACTTTATTATTCTATAGGAATGCTACAGAAATGATCCCACATTGGTTAAAATATGAACTAAATCTAAGCTATTATAATGATGGACTCTTCTATTTATAGTGTGAGATAATCAAAGATATGTGTAACTTTATTATTCTATAGGAATGCTACAGAAATGATCCCACATTGGTTAAAATATGAACTAAATCTAAGCTATTATAATGATGGACTCTTCTATTTATAGTGTGAGATAATCAAAGATATGTGTAACTTTATTATTCTATAGGAATGCTACAGAAATGATCCCACATTGGTTAAAATATGAACTAAATCTAAGCTATTATAATGATGGACTCTTCTATTTATAGTGTGAGATAATCAAAGATATGTGTAACTTTATTATTCTATAGGAATGCTACAGAAATGATCCCACATTGGTTAAAATATGAACTAAATCTAAGCTATTATAATGATGGACTCTTCTATTTATAGTGTGAGATAATCAAAGATATGTGTAACTTTATTATTCTATAGGAATGCTACAGAAATGATCCCACATTGGTTAAAATATGAACTAAATCTAAGCTATTATAATGATGGACTCTTCTATTTATAGTGTGAGATAAT
>JAMKPZ010005608.1:0-37602 GCA_024699675.1 Amphibolis antarctica | reverse complement strand
TACATTTGCAAGCCTAGTTGCTCTCCGCTCTCCTACATTTGCCAGTTAAGTTGCCCTCTCCCTTTTCCCTGAAAAGATTCATGCCTCTCTTTCTCGTTCTTGTGACTTTTCACTAGGCCCTGACCTTCCATTCCCCTAACATCCTTTGTGATCTTCCTTTGTAGGTCTATTACATTTGCAAGCCTAGTTGCTCTCCGCTCTCCTACATTTGCCAGTTAAGTTGCCCTCTCCCTTTTCCCTGAAAAGATTCATGCCTCTCTTTCTCGTTCTTGTGACTTTTCACTAGGCCCTGACCTTCCATTCCCCTAACATCCTTTGTGATCTTCCTTTGTAGGTCTATTACATTTGCAAGCCTAGTTGCTCTCCGCTCTCCTACATTTGCCAGTTAAGTTGCCCTCTCCCTTTTCCCTGAAAAGATTCATGCCTCTCTTTCTCGTTCTTGTGACTTTTCACTAGGCCCTGACCTTCCATTCCCCTAACATCCTTTGTGATCTTCCTTTGTAGGTCTATTACATTTGCAAGCCTAGTTGCTCTCCGCTCTCCTACATTTGCCAGTTGCCCTCTCCCTTTTCCCTGAAAAGAAACTTGAGCATGCGAAAGCATTGCCCATTTATGATGACAACTTATCGCATGGCCTGCATCCGAGATCATGATTGAAAGGCATTGTCGGACAAGAAATGGGCGAAGAAGGAATAAGGAGAAGGGAAAAAAGAGAAAATAAAAAAGAAAAAATAAAAGAGGAAAAGGAAAGAAAATAATAAAAAATGAGGAGAAATGAAAAATAAAAAATAGTTCCTTTTGTTTTTCATTAAATTTCTCACTTTTCTGATTTTCTTCATTATCCACGAACAATTCCTTTTTTAACTTTTTATTTCTTAATTTTTCTTTCCTAATCTTCTGTTGTATACAAATAAGTTTTAAATTCTAAACATAGATGGCAATGACTATTCAAATTCTAGTAAAATCTTTCCATTTGGCTTGCCATCTTTTTTTAAAAGAATGTTCACTCTTAAAAGATCCGGTGTTTGTATTGCAATATTTCAATCTTCATTTTTCTTCGATTTATCGTCCATTCATGACAAACCTTACATTTATACTATTATTATTATATCTACAATTAATGTTCATTACATCTTCCTCACGCCGTGATAAGTTCACGCCTTCTTTGTTAACTTCATGAGTAGCAAAATGAGGGTTTTTTGTTAATAAGAATTTTAATTTTAGTTTCAATTTTAATAACGGTGAAGAATTAAAATTAATAGTAATTTTATAAATAATGTTAGAATTATATAGTAAATTGTAAATTAAGAGTTTGTATATGAGAGTTTATATAATGATATATGAAAATTTATGTATAATTAAAATTAAAATTAAAGTTGATCAAAGAAATAAAACCTCAAGATTGAAGAGGATGATTCATAACCAAAAAAAAATGTGGACTTAAATATCTACAATTATAAAACTATCCATCAGGCTTGGATGCCAATTTCAAAAAGGAAACTACGACAGTATCCTTCCTGCAACTGCTATATTTATTTTCGTATGGGCCATCCAACTTGATGCTAACTTCTGCGGTTGGCATATAAAAAAGGCAAATAAGTGAATAACGGTGTGGTTATTTATAATTTGAACCATAATTTCATTAATTAAGACAGATTATTTTAAATTTTTTTCACGTATTTTTATTTATGATCAGATATTTAATTAAATTACATAAATTTAAATAATTTGTTACAATTCCTAACCAAATAATTTTAGGTTTAGTTCTACTTCTTTTATTTTTTGGTATTAATTAATTTTTCTTTTTTAATTGGTGCATTTATTGGTCCCCAACTAAACAACTCTGGTAGATTTTCTCTCATTTTATTTTCAATAGACGCAACTCATATTTTATTCTATATATAAAATCATTTATTTTCATATTCATTATAAAAATTTATGAATTTTCTTTTTTTAATGGGTGATTTCCATCACTAATGTAAGGGTGAATTTATAAGAGGAAAATATTTTTAAAATATTATTTAATATAAAATAAAATAATTTATTTTAGTGTTGGAAAATATCACTCATTTTCCCATGTTTGTGCTAACTTGGATGAAGAATTTATAATTTTTCTGCCAACGTCTTTATTGAACAGTGAAATAATTCGATGTGAATTTCTTGCTCCACCACTGCAAAAAAATAGGCTGATTGTGACAAATACTTTGTTTTCTTGCAGTGTACCAAATGAAATGAGATGAAATTGGTTAAGGTTTTTAACTTGAACTGATAGATTGGTGCTGTCTTTGCTTATGTTTACATTATGGACTTTTGTGTGTTTTGTTGTAATGGACCATATATGCTATGGATGTTTGTTTTTAACTGTATGTTGTAATGGATGAATGTTATGAATGTTGTCATGGATGTTTGGTTTTTGTTGCAATGGATAATGTTAAAGATGTTTGTATTTGTTGTATTTAACGAATGGATGTTATGAATGTTTGTTTTTGTTGTGATGGACAATGTTAAATATGCTATTTAATTTGTATGGATGTTTATTTATGCTAGGGTTTTTTTTTTGAAATAATATTGTGGAGTACTTATTACATATTGTATAAGTATTACTTGGTAATTAGTGATGGATTAGGATGTTGGTTCCAAGCTTTCAAAATTTCTAATCGATGAACAAGAGAAAGATATACAAGAAATATAGAAAAGGTAGTGCTTGCAGTTTGTGATGTAACCATTGTTTCAAGTAATATTTTAATAAAATGTCGAATGATGTAATACAATTAGGTTATAAACTCTTAGTTAAGCCTTGGACATGTAGAATTTGAAATGACATTAATGTTTTTTCATATTTTATGGTAAATATTATTTTATAAGCAAAAGTTGAAGTTGTATATGTATTTTTCATTATATTGAAATTTTTTTCCTTTACAAATGGATTATCTGGATTGCATTAGTGTTTTTGATGGTACGTATGTCAAAATTGCAATTTACGAAAAAGAATTTGCAAGATTATGGATAGGAAAGGTGAATTACACTAAAATTTATTAACAATTCACAAGATTTAGGAAAGGATTAGCTGTTGTTGATGCTAAAGTATTTTAAGATGTAGTAACAAGACATGATGACATAAAGTTTTGATCAGATATATTACTTTCACATAATTGGCATGTGACCTACAATTTTTATAATTATATATTGATTTGTACATAGATGTTCACATATTATTAATACTATTGAATTATCTACAAGAAAGTTTTACTTAACAAAATTTAAACAAGGAAGTCTCAATTCAATTTCTGTTATTTTTAAGGTTTGTTTGTATACGTTAAAAAAATTTATTTAAACAAAATATTTTTCTATTTTACATGTGTATTTTTTACTAATTGAAAAAATAAAAATGAAGAGCAACCAAATATAAAGTAGTGATGTGGAATAGTGCTCTTAATTAAATTAAATTAAATGATATGAATCAAGTAATGCATGTCTTTACAATAATTACATCTTTAGTAAGAACTGACACTTATAAAGATATATATTATACATATATCTAAACTAATTTTTCAACGAATACAAACAATAATAATTTTGACTTAGATTAATATTGATGAAATTAAAAGTGTTAACAGAAATAAGTCATCGACTTTATTTGTTTTCAATTACAGCTAATTCTGAAAGTTAAATAGAATTAAAAATAAAAATAATGAAATAAATTAAATTAAATTGTATAATAAGTAATGTGTTAAAAGTTTATATATTAAGATTTATATAATGATAATAATACATAAAAAATTAACTCTATAATAAATAAAACCATAAATACATGCAACCACCATCTTTTAACTCATGCAAACATAATTTTAAGTTAACGAAAGTAGTATTTGCTTAAATGTTGAATTAAATGGTTAGAGTTTAAGTTTTTAAAAAAATTATACAATTATTTTTTATAAATTTTTATATAAAATATTAAAATATTTATTAAATATTATTATATACAACTATAATATATAATACAAAATTACGATATATAATAAAAAATGTTCAAAGAAACGAGAGCAAAAGAACAAATGAGACAATTTACGATCAAATTTCAAGGATCAATACGTAAAAAAACAACATCGACAAGGAAATCTCCTCTCATTTCCGTTTTTTTTAAATCCTCCGACAACCTATCCTTTTCTGTCTGAGATCTCTTGCCTCCGGTTCCTCCAGCCAGCCTCGGATCTCAAGGTACGAGACGAGCGATTGGAGAAAAATAGCAGAAAAAAATTCTCCAACTTCGATCTCCTGAATCAATCTACTGCTCCCATTTCGATGATCTTCAATTCAATACATATATATAAATACGAGGATTTGATTTTGTTCGATTTAATGCGAATTTTCGGATTTTTCTCGACCGCCATCTGCTACTGGTGTTATCTGGATCACATCACACTTATATAAAACATCCCCACACGTTTCTGCTTCTAGTTGTCGACTGTGGACGAGCGTTTCCTAGAGATGGCGGCTCGTCTGATCTTCCCCTACAGAAGTTCCCGCGGCGCGAGGCACGGGATTCTGGGCTTGCTGGCTTCGCCGCCTCATGTGATCATCGACGATGTTTCTAGTTGCTTGTTTTTTCTAGATCGATCGTTCGTCACTGGATTTTCATGTTGTTGTTGTCGTCCTTCGAGCGTGGTTTAATGTGTTCACAAGCTATAAATATGAGCCTTCACCGTCTTGTATTTGTGGAAAGTTGGTTTAACTTTCGTAGAATGAGTTGCTTACCCCTGTACGGGGTTCCGTTTCCTTGGCTCGATGGTATTTGCACTGATTTAGCACTAGTAGGTGATGAGCACGACGAGATAGAGCGACGGTGTGATCATCTGCTTCTTTTAATGATTTAGCGGAAGTAGATAATGTTGTTGCACTTATGCTTTGGACCAAAGTAAGAAAGTGGAAGTTCACCAAGCATGCAAGTTCAAGGTGGAGACATTTTACTTGTTGGTGTGGCAGATTGAGAGTTTGGTAGGCATTAGTTCTCTTGCTTGGCAAGAAGCAAAGAAGAAGGCATATGGTCAGTTCACGTGCTTAAGTTCGAGGTGGAGACATTTCGTTTGTTGGTTTAGTAGCTCGAGAGTTTGGAAGTATTGGTCTTCTAGAGAGAAGTGGAATGTGATTATTGTCAGAAGGTGGCAAATCGGTTATGCTTTCAGCCAATTTTTCGTAAAAAAGTTTGATTTATTCTTCTTTCCAATTTTTCATTTTTTTATTGGAGGTATAAAATACCGTGTTAACCCCTGCACACTCGATTGCTAGTCAGAATGTTGCAATTATTTATATAAAATGATCCACCATTAATTCTCAAATCTCAAAGATCACACCAAAACTACAATATGTGATGAAACACCTCATTCAAAATTGTTTTACACATTGTCAATAACCCCTGTGATTTGCTATTGATGTAGCTATCCACTATCACTCTACAAAAGATTTATTAATTAAAATATTTTTTGCATTTTTTCTATCAGTTTTCACGTGATCGTTCACTGTCATATCGTCATCAAAGTATATCTTGTTTCAACAGAGAGGTTAGCTTTATTTGTTGGCACTAATTATTGGCCTTTTTCATATAAGATGCTCTGCAAATAATATGTGATTTTCAATGCTTTAATGTAATTTGTACGTCATTTCAAATTGTTGCAGGCTTCACGTAGTACCTATAGTCGTATTCCTCCGGTTCCTTCTGTGAGTAATACTCCATAATGATGCATTTAGTGACTTGTGTGTCTCTGAAACTTTATTACATGGTTCTGGTCTGTTCTGTTTAATTATTGAAATATGTGAATGCAAGGAACTAGACAGCTTTTTATGTATCAGAACAATAGGCAGTTTCTAGTGAGTTGGAATTTTTAATCTTTGCTTATTGTTTGCATGTGTGGTTACATGTTCTTCACTTATTTGTTGCACTACTTGATGTATTTTCTTTCATCTCAAAAGTAAGAAGGTGTTTTCGTCCTTTCACATGCTTTCTTTATAGACATAATTTGATGGTTGGATGGTTTTTTGTTAGGGCTCCAAGGTAATCCAGAGGCCTTTGAGGTGTTCAGTTGCCACACAACCACAACCACAACCAGCAAAGGTGGAAGAGCCCAAAATGGAAACCCCAAAAGAGATATTTCTAAAAGACTATAAAATGCCCAATTATTATTTTGACAAGGTATTCCCTCATTCAAAAATGGAAATGTTTGATTATAAGGCTGAGTTGATATAATATATTGACTGATTGATGCCATTGTTTCCTTCTCAACCATTCATTCATCACAGTAAACTGCTAAATCAATCTCCTAGAAGGGAAAGAGAGACTCTTAGGGGAGCTCCCAAATTCCCCTAGAGACCTAGTTGCAATACAGAACAGATGTGTAATATTTAAAAATTGTTGACTATATGTAATTGTCATTGTTGAATGTATGTAATATAGAGGCCACTCTTTTACTAAGATGCTATGGTTAAATACAGTTGAATATATGCATGGTGTTCAACTTTGACACATGTTGCTGAAATTTTGACAATAAGTGTTGGATCTCATTTGGACTAAATGCCATCTACTTGAATTTCGATGGATGTCACAGTTGGTGGAAGCTTTGGTGAAATGTTAGACAGTGTTGGCATGTCAATTGAGACTCATGAGTCGTGACTTTCAATGTTGATGGAGCCTCATGTTGGTGAAGATTCCTTGATTTCATAGACGTTTGCATCTATTGCCATGTGATACAAAGCAGCTCTTCCTCCGCTTCACATCTCTTGATCTCCTCCCATTCTGTTTGTTTCCACTTCATTTTTTGCTTCCATGCAAAGTATCTTGCTGGAATAGTAGGCTCCCTATGAAGGTGTATTTTCTTCATTGGATCTACCTCCATCTCCTATTGAAGAACTTCATTCAGCTATTTGATTGAAAGCAACACCTCACTTAAAGTTTGAATGTTTTTTATGTGCCTTGATTTAATTATTACTGATTTATTTTATTTTTTACAGCATATTTTATTTATTTTTTGTTGTTTTAGTAGATTACACACATTGATCTAAGGTGTTTTTGTTTCTTATATGTTTTCATAATGATTTTGTATATTTTTCTATTCCATCAATTTTTTGTATATGTGAAGATTGAATGCATAGAACTTAGGGCTTTTTGTATATTTTCTTATTGATTTTTCATTTTTTTCCAATTCCTACAAAATTTTCAACATATTTGATGAGCGACAAATAAAATTGATTTGCATATGTCATGATTTCAGATTTTCAAGTTGTATCATGTCTTCATCATACTCAAATCGAGTTCAAGGATTTGGTTGCAAAGATGTGAAGAAAGCTAGTAGAAGTGAAAACCCTAGATGGATGCATGGTTATCAATTCAACAACAGAAAATATACTGACAGAAAGATGACAATGAGTGGTGGTGGTGTTGGATTGATGTTACACTTAGTTGGTAGGTACAGTAATGTTTCCAAGTGTCTGAAATGTCCTTGTTTGGTTTGAGAGTAGATGGGGACTTATTGAAAGGGAAGAAAACAAAAAAAACAAGGCAAGATGTGAGATTTCAGGGTACATTGTTTGGTGAAAAATCAAGTCAAGGGATCTAATTTATACCCTTGATCATGTCACAGCTAGTGAAATCATAATGTTTCTGTCATTGGGTAAAGTAGATCTAAATATTAGGGTAGAGAACAAGAGTAGAGTTTTGGTGATAGGAGTATGAGATTGGTAGTTAATATGTAGGTAGAAGCTGTGGAGTTGTTGATAATCCTGATGTCATTGCCACTTTCAAAGAAAAGCAACTATGGGATAATGCTAAAACTTAGCAATGTTGTAGTCAAGTACATGTTTTACAATGTCATTCCAGTGAATATCACAAACGGACATTATTTGCAACATATGGTTGATGTCACTGCAAAGGAAAGTTAAGGCATTAGTGCCTTGACTCATCATGAAATAATGGGGAAGTACTTAAAAAATCAGAAAGAAGACCTGAAGTCATATATCTGTCAGTTCATTTAGGAAGCAATGATTGAAATATGGTCACACAATCATGTATGATGGATAGACAAATGCAACCAAAAAATAGAATGTGTCATGCTGTATGATATGCATTGTTTTGTTGAAGTTTATTGATGTCTTTATCAAGATCAGAAATCACCAATATCTCTATAAGCTGATGAGAGGCATCATGAAAGGTGTTGAATGTTGTCTAGATTGTGACATATAATGACAATGTTAAGAAAGCAAGATAGAACGTAATGTATTAGACATCTTGTGCTGCTTATTTTGTCAATTTGATATTGAAAGATACGGGGAAGACAAAATTGATTGCAAAAACAGTTGCCAAGGCAAGGATGGCAACAACTTTTATATGTAGTCATTTGTACTTGTTAAGGTACAAGAGATCTTTTAAGTCTTTAAAGTGTTGTGGTAGTGAATTAATTTGACTTGTGAGTCACTAGGTGTGCAACAAATTTTATTGTAATTCAGATAATTGACAAGAGCTAGATTGAAGTGCATGTTTAATTCTAATATGTGTTACAAATATTACAACAATGAGATTACCACTTGGGAGGAAGGTGATAGAAATCATTAACTGTCATAGACATGTCAATGGGCTGTGTTGTGTCGGCATGACCCAGATTTTTTGTTAGCCTAGCACTGTTCGTGCCAGGCTAGGTCGTGCTTGGCCTTTTGGCTAGCCACCCAGGCACGACCCTGTTTTTTTAGGCACGGCCCATATGGGTTCGTGTTGTGTTGAATTGAGCTAGTTTGGGCACGTTTTAATTTTTAATTATTTTTTATTTTATTAAAAATTAATATAACATTAATATAATTTTTAAATATTAAAATAAGTGAGATTCAAATCCACAATTGTGCATCATTTGTTAAAAATCTTAATCACTAAGTTATGTACAATATATATATAACTAAAAAAAATAAATTAAAATAAATACAAAATCATAAAATTATTTTCATTCTGCGTCGTGTTGTATCGTGCCGACACGAAAATTCAAAAGGCCGGCCTAGGCATGACCCGCTAAACCATGTTGTGCTGACCCACGACACAGTTTAATTGTGTTAGGCCATGCTAGCCCAGTTAGGCATGACTCAATTGACATGTCTAAACCGTTATTCCTTTTGGGAGGATGCTAGTAAGGTTGTCAATATCATGAAGCTTGTTACAAAGATTCTTCATTTGGTGAATAGAGATATGGACCAATGATGGGTTTTTATATATGTCAATGCAATTGATGAAAGATGTAGTTTGGGATGTGACAAGAGGATGTTTAAAAGGATATTTGAACATCGTTGAGGAAATATAGACACTGTTGGTTTTTCACCCTATGCAAGAAGCTGGTAAGATAGACAATACATACATTGAATTCAAGTTGAATGTGGTTGTTGAGTTCTTTAATAGTTCATATATGATTTTCCTGCAGCATATTTTTTAAACTTGAAATATCAATACAATGAGAATCTTCAACTTGCATGTCATGTGAATCTTTTGACAGTTGTAAAAAATGTTGTTCAAAGATTAGTGCTTGATCTTCAGACATAGGTTTCCATCTTGAGTGAAATAAAGGTTTACATGGAGTGACAACTTGGATATGGTTTACTTACAACCTTGTTTACCTTAATATCTCAAAATCCATATAGTACATGCTTATATTTGGATTTAATTTATGTAATTATTTAATGAGAGACTAATATTCAACTTTATCATTGTGACTGATTTGTGAATGCTACATGGCACAAATGCACACTTGGAGAAGATTGCTGTCAGAATTTTAGCACAGGCAGCATCGGCATTTAGCTATGAAAGAAACTAGAGGATGTTCGATTTGATACCCATGAAAAGAAATAATAGATTAGGAATGCAAAGACTTAAGTGATTTGATCTTTGTTCATTATAACATAAGATTCTGAATGAAACACATTTAAGAAGGAGAGGACAAAGATAATCAAGATCCTATCAATCTTGTATTCAATTATCTAAATTTTGAAGATTAGGATCTAATTGTTGAATGGATGGTAGAAAATGGACCAGTATTAGATGAGGTGGGAGGTAGACCTGATTCAATAATAGCAAGCCAAATGGACATTGATGTAGTAGAGTATATGAGTTCTTTGGAGCATACACTTAAGAATTCTAGTTTTGAGAATACTGATGGTGATACTAAGGCTACCATTGCAAGGGATGATGGCTCTTATTCAACATAGTCTCCAAATGACAATAATGATGGAGGTGATGGTAGGAATGCCCCAAATGATGATGAAGACAACCTACCACGACATGTTCTGTTCACTACAGATATAAGATACACACATGTGACATAGGACGATGATCATAGAACTCATAAACCTGAGTACACATTCCTTTGACACTATAGAAGGCTAAAAATCAAGATGGGTGGAGGGATGATGAAGTTTTATCATAAATAGGTTCTAACAATCCAATAAGTGAATGTACATGGTTTTAATGCTCTCAATGTAGTTTATTCATATGAAAGTGGTTATAAAGGGGGTTCTTCTCATGGACTTGATGAGTATCACTTTGATAGCGCATGGCCTAAAAAAACTGATTATCCTACACCTATGATGTACCATTCATGGCTAAGCCCATAACCATTATCAGCAACACAAGAGTAGCAGGCTTCCTATGGTTTTTGCCATTCTTTTTATCAGCCTCCATATAAACCTCAGCCTGCATATCTTTCTTTTAACTTGCATATCAACTTGACAAGCATGTTTGTCTTTTCCATCCTAGCTCAAAATGTTTACACCTCCTTCACATTAATTAAACAATATCCAACTATGGGTTTTCTCATTAACTTATCTCCACGTCAATACCATGGGCATATTATCAAATATGGAACATATTATACCTGCATTGTCGTGATAAGATTATGCCATTTGGAAAGTCTTAAATATGACAAGAAACCCATAGACAGTATCATGCACAAGAGCAAGAGCAAGAGCAAGATCAAGATCAAGCGAATTTTGAACCAGTTAGACATTCCACTTGGTATTAAGGTGTTCTATGGATTGTATTATTTTTTTGGATGTTAAAAACATTTTCTCTAACAGCATATTGTCTTTTTATTGTATTCAAAGAATTTAAATAGGTAGTATAATACATTTTTAATTTCATAAATGCTTAAAAAATTATTCTGTTTATTGTTGCATGTGTATTTTTGATTACTTGTCTTACAATTTCACATTGAAATTCGTATTTTTTAGGTCTTTTTTTGGGGACTTCTGTGATTTTGCCATACTTCCACTGAAGTCTGACATGTTTTCTTTTCCCATCAGACCTAAGTTTAACCCAAAATTTAATTGTACTCTTTGAACATATGTAACTACATTTTTTGTATTTCTAATATTCTATATGAATACAAGCTCTTATTTTTCATGTCAAGTTTTCCTTGGATATTCTTTTCTAGTTTACTACAACCATTTTTTTTTAAATTTTTTTTCCTACAACCATTTATCATCTGTGTTCAATGCTCTCACTTGTGCACTGTGTCTTTCACCATTGTTATTTATTGTCAAATAAAAAATACCACACACCAATTAAATCCAACTTTCAGGTGGTTCTTATGTATATAACCTCATTTTTTGATGAGATATTCAATATCTAAGTTACAACTGCCTAAACGTCATGTCATTTTTTTTAACTGGGCATGTAGGGATGTTGCTTTGTCATGTCCCTTACCTTCAGTGCCTACATGTACGCCTTGTCTTCATACTGGCAATGGTTTAGTTAATTATATATAATCCTTGCTTTTTTTTCCTGACATTAACATGATTCTTCAATATACATAGAGAGATCTCTACTTATCTAAGACTTCGTTTGGTATGACTCTCATTTAAATCAAAAATCACTTTCAACTTAATGATAATGTTGAAGATTCTCAAGACAGTTTTTTCAAAAGGAGCTCAAAAGGATGTTCAAAAGGATGTTTGATACAAAAAGCTGAAGAAGTTTTTTTCTACTCGCGAAGTTGAAAAAGCTCCTACCAATGAAGCCTAAGTCATATCAGATTTTTGATTTGTTCTTATGTATTATCTTGCATTAATGCATGACAATATCTTATTGTTGCCTATTTCACTGTTACAAAGCTATGGTTCAGAATGTGTTTCATTGTTATGCTGTTACACAGTTAGTATATTAATATTACATAACATTAATTATTTCATTGATTAATATTAATTATAATATCATAATCATACTATATTTTTGGTAGTATAATTACAATTATAATATTATAATAGCTATCTTACATTAGCATTATATTAAATTTCCATTTCATGTAAATATGAATCTTGAGGCTTGATTTGAATTCAAACTGCCAGAATTTTTTTTCAGTGGACCAATGTTATAGTTTTTAAAGGGGTTGCAGCTATAAACACCTTAATTGCCTCAAAAAATGTTTACAACATAAATATTTCATCATTGGGCTGTTGAAATATGCTTGCCATTTTTTAATTCTTTTTTTACAGGTTGATTTGAATTTTGTTCTTGGTGAGGATAGGACAATTGTAACATCAAAAATCATTGTTTGCTCCAGGATTGAAGGTATATCACTATCTTGTCTTCTACAAGTATTTCTTTGCATATTAAAATGAAGTCTTAGTCCTCTTTTGGTTATTGTAAACAAATTGTGGTTATAAATTTGCAATTTCTACACTGTCCATTGTAGTTCTGTTTGTGTACTTTGACTAAAGATATTTTCTCTTTGACAAAGTACAACTTTTAATTTTTTTGATTTTTGCTTATGTTTCTTTCCTTTTTTAGAAATGTCTCATCCATTGGTTCTTGATGGTGTTGATCTCAAGCTACTGTCGATCAAAGTTGATGGAAATGAATTGAAGGTATTATTTTGTATGAGTAAATGATCATAATTGTTAATTATTTGCATGACTTGATAATTTAAGCCAAAATATTTATCACGCTTCTTGATAACCGAAATCTATGGTCTACTTGAGCAGTTCTAATCAATAGTGCTTGGTTAGATTGGCCAAACTAGTAAATGATTTTTTGAAGGATTCTAGCCCATAAATGTTATTCAATCTATGGTCTGCATGATTTCTTGATATGCAACAATTATTAGTGCGTTATTCTCATCATTTGGAGTTTTCTACATGAACTCTTTTTCACCATTTATCATTATATCTTGTTGTATTCTCTGTTCGAAGACTGCATTCTGAAATAAAATATTTTGAACCTGTTTGTACGTGAAGAATTGGTAGAAAAAATTGAGGAATCCATAGAAGTCAAAGGAAATCAGTAGAAATCAACATTAACCAACTTTTATGACGTTTGTGCTTATTCAGGAATTCAAGAAAAATAAAAATGTTAATTTTTATCCATGTTCAAGATTTCAATGAAAAGTAGATAATTTATCTCAATTATTAATTTAAAAATTTATTAAATAAATTTAATCAATCCATTTAAGTTATATAAAAATTTGTGGCTTCAAAAAATGTAAAACAGGTTAGACATATCTTAAGATGATACCAAACATTAGTATTACAATATCAGCACAAGTGTTGTGATACCAAACACAAGTATTATAATATTAAACACATGCATTATGATACCAAATATAAGTGTTATTATATTAAATACAAATATTAAGCACATACAAGTGTTATGATATTGAAACAGATGTCATATTGCCAAATAGAAGATTAGAATAACAAATGCAAGTGTCATGAAACCAAAAAAATGTTATGATTCCAAGCACAATTATTATGACATTGAACACAAGTGTTGCTATATCAAGCATAAATGTTGTAATTACAAATATTAGAATCATGAAAGGAACAATAGGGTGTTTTGTGACATTTCCCATGACGAGAGGCACTTTATGTCAAAAGTGATCAAGTTTGTGGTTGAATGGACCAGGATCTGGCAAGTTCAGTGTGGAATAAAAGATGCAAAGATTTTGCATGGCTCTAGACACTTGTGACTTTAGATTTCATGCTAGCTTTGTCTTGTTTTTCTATTACTTTATCATGCTGGTTAGTGTGTTCTTCTAGTTTTCTTGTCTTTTTGAGGGTTTTGTGGTTGAAGTCCAATTGTTTTTGTATTTTTGCTTTAGCTAACCTATAACTCGTGTAGGCTTCCTTATCTCAATTTTAATAGATTTGTTTGCTGTTGCTAAAAAAAAGATATCAAAATCAAGTACCATGGTATAAAAAAATGTAATATGATATTAAACATAAATATTATGATATCAAACACATTACAATACCAAAACACAAGTGTTATATCAAATAAGTTCAAATACAATTTCATAAGTCATATAAAAGTTCAAATACAAGTTCTAGAAAATTACAATTACCGATCATGCCTCATAGAGATTATTATTTTTTTCACACATTCGATTCATTATTTTATTTTTTTGGTTTTTGAGTTATCTAGAATCTTGTATATAGACCACAAAAGATATAACACATTGGAAAAATTCATTCTTTCTCTTCTATCAGAGACAAGTATCTAAATTTCTGGAAAATAGATGATAGTAAAAATTATTCTTCTTGTCATTTACCATCAATTGAACATCCAGCAGTCTCTGTAGATTGCAAAGGTTTCATGAAAAGTCGTGGTAGAATTAGTGGATTATATGTTAAGATTGAGCTCTATATGCATGTGAATGAAGAGTTCCATAAGGTAACACCACCACCATCATCTGAGTTCATTGCAATATATTCCTTTGCATACTGAACAGCAACCGATCTCTCCCAAGTGTCAGTTAAAAAAATCAATATTCGTCTCTTAGAAAAGCATACATTAGGTTTTGTCTGTGTGACCACTGTTTTAACCAAAGTTTTGTTCTTGGCTTCCTTCAAACATCATGCATTTAAAAAGATTGCTTTCATTGTAACAATGGGTACTTGGTGTTCCCCAACTGTGCCTTGTCTTGGTGATATCTGCCGCTTCATTCATTGCATACATTTTGCTAAATACTTCCCGAAATGTGCCACTTTGTCATCAATTTTCAGTCCATCTTTGTTGTCAGTGCTATCAAATACTCGTCTGACCACATAAGTGCTCCCTTTACTGGTTTTGTTGGACATGGAGGCAAGCCTGTCCCACATGATTATCAATTTTCAGTCCTTTTCTGCCACTCTTATCAAATACTGGTCTGACCACGAAGTGTTCCACCCACTGGCTTTGTTAAACCCCTTTTTTGTTGTCATCAGTCTTCTACACACTCTCCATCCTCTAGCCATTCTTATCTCTTGCAGTGTGCTCTCCTCCTTCACTACAACTTCCCCTTCCCACCAACACTCCTAAGCATTGTTCTCACCTGAATCACTACACCATTTTGTCTCTCAATGACTGTTGAGCCCTGCCATGGGTAAGTAGAACAAGAAAGAAAGATAGGAGAAGACCTCACAGGAGAAAATGGAGATGAGAACAACTGAGGGTATTGTGCAAAATGATCAAAAGCTGTGTTGGCAGTGATAAAGTTAACAAATAACATTGTTCTCATCCCATGACTGCCATGCCATCTACATTGATGCCTAGAGCATCATCTTCGATCCTGATTTCAATAATCAAAGGATCTTTGGTCTGGAGAACTATGTACAGTTCTGAGGAGGGCTTTTCTAGCATGCACTAGCATGTATCAACAGCATGTTGACTTCCTTGACAATCCTGTCACCCTAAACACCCCTTTTACAATCCAAAGCTATCATTTGCAATTGGGTCATTATTAAAATAGGTTGGAGAAAAATCCACGTCCATGGGATCTAGATTGGAGGCATATGAGTCCCTACAATGTTCTTCGATAAGGGAAAACCCATCACCCAAAGACTCAAGGCTGAATTAGACAAGGAAGATGATTGAATCAGATTTGCTGATCCAACTATTTGATAGGTGAAATGGATATAGATTTTTATTGGATACAAATATGGTACAGATATTAGATTAAATGGATACGGATTTATATTAGATGCAAATAAAAATTCAAATAGTCTATTAGATTAATAGGTATGGAATTATGTTGGGTGAAAATATGAATAAAGTATTGAAATACATAAATAATCTAAAATGTAGCTAATCATGGTTTCTCAATTTTAGTTATAATTTAGTTTGAAGCACATATGTTAAAATTTCTAAAATTTTTGATTTATTAATATAATTATGTCATCCTTTAGTTCATAAAATTAGAAAGTCAATTCCTATTGCATCTAACTATGGTAGCATAATAGAATTTTTTATTTTGCATGGAATAATCAATAATAATTTATTTCTAACATATAATATTTGTGTTGCTAAGTTATTATATTGTATTATTTGTTCATGTAACCTAAGGTTTAAATTTATAATTTAAAATAGAGGATGCTGGCTCTGTAGGTGCCCACAGAGCCCGCATCTATAGGTGGCCGGATTCCAGGTAAGCACCCAGAATCCGTGACCCTCTTACCCAGAATCTAGAACTCTTACTCGGGCATATCAATCGAATTCTAGGTGAGAAGTGGAAGAAGGGGCGACAATCATTCATCACGGGGGAGAAGGGGAAGACAGCTCCGTGACCCTCTTACCTGAAATCCGAAGCTCTTACCCGGAATCCGGATGGGTGACTTCTGTAGGTGCTTATAGAGCCATTAATCTATTATAAATATCTATAAGTTACAAATATTAACTAATATTATATTAAAATTTATAAGTTGCATGACATAAGATTATATTAAAATTAATTATGCATATTTAGTTAACTAATAGAAATATATAACTCAGCGGTTAATGTATTTAGCTATAAATCTAAGATGTGTATGTGTATATGGATATCCATATTTGCCCACAAAATATCCATATTTGTATCTGCTAAAATTTATAGAACTTATTTGTATTCATTGAAATTTCAAAAATCATTTGTATCCATCAAAATACAGATATAGATATATTTGTATCCACCTAGAAAATAGTTGTAGTCATGGATATTCATGGTCATTAGCATCCCTCGTGGCCATAAATATGCTGCAGCATTAGATCATTGTTTGCATCCATGCTACCTTAAATCTTCCATTCCATTTGGAATGAACATTCACCTTCAATTGCCATTGTAGCTCACTGTTACAAGATCCACTTTACGAGGCCATCCTTTCACTATCGTTATTGTTGAAAAAGGGATAGAAAGTTCCTCAACGAACATGGGCATTACTGGATATATTCAGGTTCTTTATGATCGTTAGTATTTAGTAAAAACCCCTCTACACCTCAAGTTTGTTGGCTACCTTTGATAGTATCTCATAGCTTCAAACTGTCAACAGCGTAGTGTAGGCAACAACCCACTTGATTGTGACTCTCTTCTTGTGGGCATCCTATGACTGAACCAAACTCTTTTGCCATTAATTATATCCTTTTCCATCAATAACTTGAAATCATTCAACCATTGATGGTGAAGGTGCCTAGATGTTGTCCCCATCCTTATCTTACCTTTTGTGAACCTATACATAGATAATTAGAGCATTATGTAGTTTTTTTTGTGATTCTTTCACAAAAATGTGGGAGTGTGCCAAGTATCAATAGGTTTTAGGCTTCCATGGTGCACTGCATCAACAAAGACACCGTACTTCCGTGTAGAGGATTAGATCTCTCCATTGGAACGGACCTTGCCTTGGATGGGCTAAACCATTTACACTGGCACTCTTGGTGGACAACCTCATTGCACTGATGACATAGCCAAGCATTCTGACACTACCATTGGTAATAACCCTTGTCAAAACACTTAAAGGAAACATTCATGGTTCTTTGTACCTTCCATTGTGCTACTTTGTTGTCATTGAGTATTCTCACCATTGTTATTGACTTGCTACCTGGTTGGATGACAATTCTCCTCCATTTCTCACTTAACGTCAGTTTTCTAATAAATTTGTCAGCATATGATAGGAGAAGCAAATTAGGAATATTATTCGACCATGATTTGATCAAATTATATTCTATTAAGTTGGATACTTTTTTTTGGCATGATACTTGAGTACCCAAAAAAAAGCTCTAAATAAGATCAAGTCCATACGTCCACCCAGTAAAAGAACCACTTTGAGTTTGAGCACTTTAAAAGGCCATAATTAAGGGAGTGTTGGAATGATTTCACATTGATAAAATTATAAAAATAATTACGTGACTTGTGATCATATGTAGTTGAATCTCTCTACTAACTGTGAATTGGTTTTAAATGTTTGTATTTTAACATAACTAATATGCTACCTTTTGCTCTCTCATAATCTATCATTCACGTTTCTCTCAATCATGTGCTAGTTTTAACAGATAGCAGGGGTCAATTAAGCAAAAAGTGATTTGTACCATGTAACATATATAACAAACTGCATAAAATTAACTAAAGCAGTTCATAACTTGCAATCATATGACTTGAATTCTGCCAAGCCTGTATGACTGAAAGCCTTTACACTTGTTTCAATTCAGATTTTATCTAAGCCTGGTGTTGATATATACATTTGTCTGGAATTGTAGTGAATGAAGCAGTGCAATAAACATTTTTAACTGCATTGTTTTACCTTTGTTGATTGCAATTATTTTTCCAACCTTGGAAAATTTTAATTAACCCAATCACTCTCTTTGGCATGTACCACAGAAAGAAGATTATAAATTGGATTTACGCCATCTTACTTTGCAATCACCTCCCTCAAGTACATTTACATTAGAAATCATGACTGAGATATATCCTCAGAATAACACATCTTTGGAGGTGAATCATTTCATGTTACTTGGGTGGTTCAGTTCAATTCGTAATGGTTAATTGAGCAATACCTTTTTCTTTTCATTCTGTGCAGGGTCTTTACAAGTCATCTGCTAACTTCTGTACTCAATGTGAAGCAGAAGGTTTTCGGAAAATAACATTTTATCAGGTTTTTTAATGTTTAGTGCAGTTTTGCAATAGTAGTTGTGCATGGTAAATATTCCAGTTGACAAGGAATGACTTGTGAATTTTAATTCATTGAGGCATGTATGACACATTCATATCAGTCCTTACTATATAATATATATTGTTGATGATGTTGCTTCTTGGTGTAATGAATGACATGCATATTGTAAAATGAATGGACTTAATGGGAGTTGCATTTTCCACCCCAGGATCGTCCTGATGTCATGGCAAGGTACACTTGTCGAATTGAAGCTGACAAAACACAGTATCCTGTATTATTATCCAATGGAAATCTTATAGAGAATGGTGACCTTGAGGTGAATTATGCTGGCATTCCTCAGTTGCAGACATATTGCTGGATACCGTTGTTGATGTTATGCATGGAAAAACTTGCAGGGTGGAAAGCATTATGTTCTCTGGGAGGATCCCTATAAAAAGCCATGTTACTTGTTTGCTTTGGTTGCTGGTAAGTTAGAAAGCAGAGACGACACATTCACAACCTCTTCTGGAAGAAAGGTGTCCTTGAGAATATGGACCCCTGCAGAGGATGTACCAAAGACTGCCCATGCAATGTATTCTCTTAAAGCTGCCATGAAGTGGGATGAGGAGGTCAGTTAGTTTAAATGGCTATGTGCCTTATTTTGTTGTCTCGTGATATATTGTTGTTGCATATTTGCATTTTGCTTTCCTGCACAGGTGTTTGGTTTGGAATATGACCTTGATCTTTTCAACATTGTGGCCGTGCCAGATTTTAATATGTAAGTTGCCTGATATTTTAAACTGCTGTCTTGGATTCTGCAATCACTGGATAACATTTCCAATTTAATTTTCTGCCTTTTCTATGACATTTGCATATCAAGATTTACATTTTGATCTTATTAAACTATGAAATCAATGGTGATATTGTGAGTTTGGTTTGGATGTGGAAAAAGATTCTTCACATGCTTTGATTTTTTTATTTTAAATAAACTTAGGGGATTACTATCCCTGGGCCCTTGTAGTGCATGAATTTATTTTCCATTTCCATCATTGTCATTTGGCGTGGATTTCTAAATCATAGGGTTTGTTTATGCATCTAAAAAATGTTTTCCAAGAAAATTCAGTAAATTTGGAAAATATTTTCTGGGGAAAATCCAGAAAATAATTTCCTGGAAAATGTTTTCTTCGTATTTATACATGTCTAAGAAAATGAAGTTTAAGTATTTTTGTAGTCGATAGAAAATGAAAAAATTTACGTGATTTGAGTGTTTATGTATGTAATAAAAATTATGAAAACTTACAATTGCAAATTACAATATTCAAATGTTGGTATTGCTGTTAATTTACATGTTCAAAATAAATTGTATTCTAAATGCAAGTCCCTGTGTATCGATTGGAATCTTGGAATGCCTGATTATTGGGTTCACTTGCAACATATATCTTCCTCTAAAAGAGAGTTTGTGCATTTGGAAAATGGGAGAAAGGAAAATTCGGGAATTTTTTTTTTCAATTTTTTGGGTGTTTGCACATTAGGAAATCTAGAAACCATTTCCTTATTTGTTGTCATATAAAAGTCTAAATTTTCCCCTTTTCTGACCCTTGACGGGCTAAAAAAATTTCTTCTGTGGTTGGCGAAAAAAAATTCTACTACAATTTTTTGATAGGATGAACTTTCACAGAAGTTGGTGGAAGAGATCCCTCTGATGCCCATAAAGGTGTTGTTCTGCACCCAACATTTGCAGCAGCTTAACTCATCATCTGCGGTAGCTCAACTCAGTGTCAGCCTTGCCAATGCTCCCATTCCTATAAAACCCTTGCCAATGTTGTCCACCTTTAGGATTTGTTCGATTTCTAGTCTCCTATGCTAATTGATTACTGCAACCCATCCCTCCATTGAAACGACTTCCACCTCCCCACTATTTTAAGGAGCTAGTTTCATCGATTTCACTTCTAGATTGTATTTTGCATGATTGTCCATCTGCATCCAGTTGATCCTCCAAGTTGCAATCACCTTCCAACTGTTCCTATTGTTGTGGCATTTGGACTTGCCAAAGCTTAGCTTTCTTTCTCTTATACAGAGTCAACATCTAATACTTGTAAGCACAGTTAAAGTATTTTTCCTAATACTTAAAATTTTGATTATAGGAGCAGTGTAAACGTACAAGGGACCTTTCCTCACAATTCAAATGTTACAATTTGCAATTCGAAATTTTGTCAATTTTTTGTCATGTGTACAAACTCTTAAATTTTAATTTTTATCATTTTCTGTTAACTGCAAACACACTCAAATTTTAATTTATGTCAATTTCCGTCATGTGTATAAACATTAGGAAAAGAGAAAGGTGGAAATTAATTTCTATTGTTTTCCTTTAACGTTGTTTTCTAGATTTTTCTGGAAAACATGTTTAGGTGCACAAATGGACCTTAAAGTTTGTTCATCATATTTTCCTTTTGAGATTACTTGATTTGTTAATATAAGAGCATGTATAGCCCGTAGAAGCAGGGCAGTCTGTTATCAATAACCTTGTTGTCCTTCCCATCCTATTTGTCATTGAATAAAATGGAACAACTAGTCCATCACTCTTACTTTGTTACCTTTATTTGTTTTATTCACAAAATGATACTTTTGTTATTTATTTGTTGAATTACATGCTTCTAGATTGTTAAATCACTTTTTTTATTCATATGCCGTTTGCAGGGGAGCTATGGAAAACAAAAGTCTAAATGTACTTATAGCATTCTTTTTTTCTATTTAAATTTGTATAATTTGTCCTCACGAGCTTCCTCATAACTATGCAATACAAAATTTGGGCAGATATTTAATTCAAAGCTTATTTTGGCTTCTCCTGAAACTGCCACCGATGCTGATTATGCTGCAATACTGGGAGTAATTGGTCATGAGGTATTGCTGGAAAGAAAACCCTTTCTGTATTGTTTTAGATTAATTCCTTATCTAGGTTCTTGTGAATGTTCTACTTTGGTAACATGGTTCCTTGTTTATTCTTTCAGTATTTCCACAACTGGACTGGCAACAGGTACCAAGTAAATTTATCTATTTTGGTTGTCTTGGATTTTCATATAATTTTTTGGTTTCTATTTTTTTTGGCTTATTTAGAATTGAAAGAACTTGAATGTATATTTTGAATGTTTCTCCAGTCATTTGTTGGTGAGGTTCTCTTTGTATATCCTTTTCTATCTGCATCATTCTTGATTTTTTTACTCTGGATTTTTTATACCATGCTATCATCATTGGTGGCGAATGACCTTTTCTTTGCCAAAGATGCTTAGACATAATTATCAAACATTAAATTGTCATTTTTCTGCCAAACCTAAAAATACGCTTTTAAATGTAATTTTGGAGTTTTGTTTGGAGGAAATTGCAAGGCACCTTTGACAGCATGAATGTTTGCAGCTTTTTGTTAATCTTCAAAGAATCACTATTTGACCAATTTGATTTGGTTATACCCTTTACTAGACTTAGACAAATATTCCTGTTTATTGGTAATAATTTTCTTAGTTTAAAATTTTACTTCCTTTTCATAGCTTGAAAATTCTCAAAAATTGCTATTTTGAACACAAAGGTGACCATGAGGACTTAAGAATCAATAATGCAGATGGGAAAGGGAGTAAGGTGGACTGAGGTGATTTTTCAATCACAGGGTTACTTCGGGCATCACAAGATAGAGATGAGTCTGAGTGGTCGGGATGGAGGAGAGGGAGGAGTTGGTTGGGGAAACTGTTTGAGGTACCATGGAAGAAAGATCAATGCTTGCATTGCTTTGGGAGGGGCCACATCACTGTTGATTGAAAAGTTTCCGTCTGATGTCAGGAAATGTAGGGCTGGGCCATATCATATTCTAGTGTTAGGTGATGTCCCTGTCAAGCACGATTTTGGCTGGGAAGGCTTGTGGATCTGGCCATTATAGGGATGGCCATCACTTTGGCTCCTTGAATGCACGCACCTCTTTGTGGTGTTGGTGGTGATAAACGACCTGAATTTTGGGTCTCCATTGATTGCTTCATGGTAAACATTCTTGGCTCTATGCATCATCTGCAAGGCATCTACACTGACTGAAGAAGAGGTTTAAACAGTTGTTAAACCAAAGGTGGGACTTCAACCTTCATTGGTAGATCAAGAGAACTTGCAGAGGGGACTACCTAATCAAATTTCTTAACAATTCTGAGTGAGATGTCTAAAGTGGAATATTTCAGATTTCCCAGTATGAGACATCTTGATGGGAGTGGCCAGTGGAAATCGGGAATGGTAGCTTGGCACCTCACTGATGATCCACAACATTGGATTTATTTCTTAGGAGTCCTGACCCACTTTCAAATTGTTGGTGAAACCTTTTGTTTGTTTATGGGAGTTCTAATGGACACTGCATGCATTTGCAACCTTGACCGGCTAGGGTTGAGATATGCTTGTACCCTTTGAGGAAGTTCAAGATGCCTCATGAAAGTCAGAGTTTCTAGAGTGGCATCTGAATGACTAAAGACTTCTGTGTTATAGGGAAGGGTGTAGTGGCTTCTAAGATTTCTTTGGCAGCAGTGGTTAGAGAGGGTCGAAGAGAGTGAGGAAAGGTGGAACCAATGGTTGGGCTGGTGCTCCTCTAGAAACCTGTTTCATCTTTATTGCTAGTAGACTCTAGATTTTTTTGTTTTTGTTTTAGCAGACTCTAGATTGTCATAGGCCTAGAGGAAGTGAGAGTGACTGTTGTTTTTACATCAACATAGGTCTTGGAAAATTGAAGGGATGAGGAAGGAGAACTGAAAAGCCCCTTTGGATTTCCAACTTGTGGAAAGTTAATACACCTTGAAGGAACAAAATGCAAGAGGGTTGGGCGATATTGGATATCTACCTAAAGAAGCAAAGATCTAGGAATGAATTGAAGAGGTGGTCATAGACAAAATTCAAAAGAATGAGGACCCTCTTTCTCTAGACCCTTCCATAGTTAGGAGCTTTTAAATGGAAGCCCAAATAAGAGGCTGTCTGAATTCTAAACTCAAACTTTTGAACCCAAGATGTAGGGAACACTAGGGTTTACATACCCATGAATACTCTAAACTGCACATGGACCATGGATAGTGAGCCTAACATGCCCCTTGTGATTGGCCTTTTGGCAAAGCCCATGACCCAATTGGTTCTAACCCAATGTTGAAGATAAGTGAAAGGAAATGATTGCTTCATTAACTAAACATAAAGCCTCTTTTATAGAGTTTACATAACACATATAAGTAACACTTAACCATTGTAGAACTAAACTCACAAATACCTAAACCCTAATACAACACTTACGTCAACACTCCCTCTCAAGTTAAAGCATCCAACTTGTTACAATTTTAAAAGATAGAACAACTTAATGACTTATACAATACCATACTTAAAAACTTAGAAAACTCATAACAATTTTTTTTACACACTCACTACACATGCCTCGTCCCTTTCATCTCCATCTGTTCATCTTCTTTGTTCACATTCTACAACCCTAATGGGTGTAGGCCACTGATC
Organism: Amphibolis antarctica; assembly: GCA_024699675.1. Classification (NCBI taxonomy): domain Eukaryota; kingdom Viridiplantae; phylum Streptophyta; class Magnoliopsida; order Alismatales; family Cymodoceaceae; genus Amphibolis; species Amphibolis antarctica. Next base: position 13,206 of record JAMKPZ010005608.1, on the reverse strand, counting down.
CAAGGAGGAGAAAAGGTGGGTCATGTAAGTAGGAGATATTTTCCAATCGAAGAAGCAAAAGAGATGCTTGTCCATTCACAAGTGAAGTAGATAGTTACCTATCTGGCATAGTTAGAAGAGTCACATGATAACTGTGAATAGAGGAGAGTTGCCTGATAGCTGCGAACAAAGAAGAATTGCCCATGTATTCGTGGGCAGAGTAGTCACTCATCTTTGAACATGCGGAGGATAGTTGCCCATCTAGGGCAGAAGAGTCATCACTCATCTATAGATGAGCATAGGAGTTGCCTATAGGAGTTGTGACGGAGGACTAGTCGCCTATGTCAAGGTGGAGAAGGTCTCTCAATCAGCAAGTGGAAGAGTAGCCTGTCTAAGTGCAGGTGAAATAGGAGTCAATAATTTTGCTAGGGTTTATAGCAAAAAGTTGCATAGCAAAGTCACTCGATACTGTAAGTGGAGGAGAGTTACGGGAGGAGAAATCACCTGAAATGATGAGCAAAGAAAGGAGAAAGAGAGAGCTAAGGATACACTTGAAGAAGAGGAGAAAAACAATTGGTTGGGAGGAGGGTTAGAGTTTCCCTCTTCCCTACCTAGATTTTCTTCTTAATTAGACTCTTAAAACTCAAGGTTCTAATACCATGTTGAGGATAAGAGAAAGGAAATAATTGTTTCATTAACTAAACATAAAACCTTTTTTATAGAGATTACATAACACATCATATAAGTAACACTTTACTAATGTGGGACTAAACTCGCACATACCTAAACCTCAATACAACTCTTACTTCAACACCCAAGTTTGATGACCAGTTTGGAACTCCTAAAGAGTTTGGGATGGGGGATGGGGCAACATGTGTCTCCTCAATTGGACTTACTGAAGAATTTTGGGAGGGATCTTGTTAGTTATTGGGGACTCTGAGATCCACTCTACATTGGGCTTGCCTTCAACTTGCACTGTGATATGATTTCCACTATGAAACAACAATATAATCTAAAAAAAACAACTATATAATCTTAAAAAACTACACAACAATATAGATTTTCAAATATGAAACAACAATGTTATTTAAAAAACTTTTGTTATAGAAAAAGCAACAATTTGAATAGGAGGGCACTCCTTGAGAAGAAGGTGGCTAGCAAGAGTGGCAGCATAGATGTGATGGGTCTCTAGATCTTGATGAACTTTAGCATATGGCAATGGGCCTTTGATGTATCTTGGTGTATTGGCGACAAGCAAATGTGGTAATGTGCACACGTAACAAATGAAATGTTGAGTGGGAGAAAAGAGTGAAGGTGGTGGCATGCATGTGGAATAGATACAATCGAGAGAGGGGCTTGTAACAAACGAGATATAGAGGTGGAGACATGTAGGCAAGTGGCAGTTGAGAGAGAGGGGAAGTAGCCAAAGGGTTTTACGTTTAAACCTAGATATATTTTTTAATTTTTTTTTAAATTAAAATATCCTATAAGATAACCTAGCTGTATCCTAGAAGCATCCATCCTGTATCCTAACGAATCTCAACATATTCCCTCTGTTGTTTCCCTAAAATGCCTTGGATATGCCATGTGGCATAACTGACATGAATTTGTGGTGAATCCATATCTGACACAGGTATGGTGCAGGTGCGAAGGGGCTTTTTTTAGAAGAATCCATGTTTCATAGAGATAACCAGATGTATGATGTTCTGCTGGAAAATTTCAGATTCACCCATTCTAAGTGAGAATCTTATGCAATCTTAGACTGATTCCCTATTTTCCTTGATTGTGAGACTCACTTGATAATTTTAGTCTCTGGTCTGACTGACTTTAGAATCTGTAGATGAGGAGGGCAGTAAAAAAAGCATTCTGTGAGAGATTAGGCCCTTTGGCTAGATGAGGCAAGAAATCTGATTGAAGTGGATAGAACAGAGACAGAAACTCACGCATGTGCTAGGACAACTTTCGGAAATGGAATAAATTGATTGGAGACAAAAATCTTGGGAGTTCTAGTTGAAACTTGGGGGTAGAAATTGTTGGGTGTCTAACACGTGTTCCTTCTTCATGTGTTTCAACTAAGTTGCTTGCATTTGAGGAAGTGTCTTGCACTTTATCGTGACAGAAGAGCTATGATCGAAAGTTGAGGATTAGATGGTTAAGGGTCACACTTGATACAAACTTGTAAGTGTTGTGTTGTCTTAAGAGGAATTGAGGAACTCTTGTTATTACCTTGAGATTTTTAGCTTGGTAGCAGTACTCGATCCTAATAGAAACACCTCTTTCCTCTAAAATTAATTGTGCTTGCCATAGAAATCACATCAATGCCATCAACAAAATCAGGATATAGGAGATCAAGAATTCAAGAGTAGGGCAGCTGAAGAAGCTATTGAAGGCCATTTCAAGAAGGTGTCTAGAGGTATGAGAGGTTGGAGGGTTGCTTGGAAGCTGATGGTTGTTAATCAACCATCTGCTGATTAGTGCAGCATCCTTCTTGTCTTATTTAGTTTGGAAGATATTAAGCTGGCTGTCTTTTCCATGAATGACAAGAAGTCCCCAAGTCCCAACCACTTTTGCATTGCTTTCTTTAAAAAGTTGCAAGCTTAATTAGGAGCATACATGTTTGACATTTTCAAGAACTTGTGGGAAATTGGGAGGCAGGTGCAAAGTCATCAGCTTTTCTTTCACCATCTTGATCCCTACATGATTGGTTTTAAAAGTTGAGGAGATTCACCAGTTCAGAGTTTAAACCTATTAGTCTTATTAATAGCATTATGAAGATAATCACTAAGTTCTTAACAAACAGATTGGAAAAAAGTCATCAATCATCTCCTTCACACTGCACAATTGGCTTTCATGTAAGTGATAAGTTTACTGGGGGGATTTGTCATGGCTCAAGATTAGCAGATTACAAGAGGGCAATAAAAATGATAGCAACATTGGTTTTCAGCATTGGGTTCAAGAGACATTTGATAGCTTATGATGGAAATTCTTATGGGTGGTTTTCCTTGCACATGATTTTCCTGAAAGATGGATTAGATGGACAAACATGTACTTCAGTCTGGTTCAGGCTGTCTTTGTGAATGGGGCTGCTAGAGGGTTGTTTTCTTATGGCAAAGGTGTCCATAAGGGGGACCCTATTTTTCCCATGTTTTTTATACTAGGACAACATTTTAGCATGTGCTACAGAGCTGTTGAAGATGGATGGTTAGTAGGATGATCTGTTGGTGGACATAAAATTGCAGTTGCCATCTTGCAATATGCCAATGACATTTTAATGCTCTGTGCTGCTTCCAGGGAACAGATAGTTTGGGTGCAATTCCTCAGTAAATGATTTAAAATAATCTTTGGGCTTAAGAACAATGTAAGAAAATTTGTTGATGGGCATTAAGGGTTTTTTTTTTTTTTGGGCATTAAGATTAACAACCTGAATCTGGACTCTTGGGACCCCCTGCTAAAATGCCAGGCTGTGGCTCTTCTGATTAAATATCTGTGCCTACCTCTCTTGATTAGGGATCCAGAGAAGTAGGAGTGCAGATTCTTATGCGGATGTCAAGAGATAACTCGGCAGTTGGAAAGCTTGTTTTCTGAGTTTTGGTGGAAGAGTAGTGATGACGAAGGGTGTTTTTGCTAGCATTCTGGTTTTTTACATGTCTTTTGGTTTCCTGGTGGCACTGTGGAGACATTGGAGCAAGATGAGAGATTCTCTTTGGAAAGGAGTGTGGCATGATGGAAAAGGTATTTCTCTTGTTTGTTGGGAGGACGTGTGCTTGTCATTAAAGATGGGTTGGCTGGGAATAAAGATCAGCATATTCAACAAGTCAGTGGTCACAAAGTGGTTATGGGCCAGAGAATATATAATCGTAATAGCCTGTGAGAAAATATTATTAGCTCCATTTATGCTTCATGATTGGGAGAGAAAGACTTCACAGTGGTCTATCTTCTGAAAAAAATGCGCAAAAGTTTGAGGAGGCTGCAACAATCTCAGAATCTTTATTCTTGTCTTTGGTAATCAGATTTTCAGTGGGATAATTGGACTCTTGGCAATCTAGTGTTGCGAGAGGAGTTCAGGGACTTGCAGTCAATTGTTTTGAGGAACAAGAATGCTACAGTTGCTTCTATGGGACCCATGATGATTGGGTGGAACTGGAACTTCCATTTTATCGAAAATCTTGAAAACATAGAATTTGATTGGGACATATTGCCGCCGCTCAAATTGGGGAGCTTTCAGCTTTAAGTCAGCTTCATCTAGAGATGGCAAGCCAAAGTGGAATTAGATGCTTACCCACCTCATGGTATCATCTGCACGAGTATCTTCCTGATGCTCGGAATTTGCCTTGGGTCAGACAGGGTCAGTCTGATTCTTTGGCAAAATTCTGACTGTGTTTGAATGGGGGATGGACTGGTGCCATACATTGGGACATGCAGAAACTCCATGCAATGATGTGGGAGATTTGCATTCACTCCCCACAGAGTAAGTTGGTTGATTATCCTGAGCTGGAGTGATTTGTTAGATGGTTGATTATCTTATTGTGGATCCAGGTTCTTTTGTAAGATGATCTGTTTTTTCTTCTTGATTCTGCATGCTTTTGTCTTTTTGTAAGCTGTTGTATTTTCATGCTTTTGTAGATGATATTTGTTGATTGATGAGGATCATTCTATCAATATACTTCAAAACTATTATGTATTTCAAACTAGAATAGTAGGCTAATGTTATTATACTAAAAACATCATTCTTTTTATTTTTTGTTCCTTTTTTGTTTATATAAATGATTAAAATGTTAGATCCTATTAATGTTATACCATTTTTTTCATTACTTTTTGTTTCAGAGTAACATGCCGTGACTGGTTTCAGCTTAGTCTAAAGGAAGGTCTCACAGTCTTTAGGGATCAGGTTTTACTTTTACTACTCATAAACTCACAATTACTTGAGTTTCTGAATGTTCATATTTAGAATATTTAAAATCTCATCCAAAACTTTGCTATTCTTTTAAAATCGTAGAATATTCTTATTTGTATTCAAAATCTTATCCTACAATTTGTGATATACTCAATGCATTGAATGGAGCTGCAATCTGCACCATGGTAAATAATCTTTTCTTTTTGTGATCTCTAAACCCTTAGATACCATGTGCCAACAACAATAGTAACTTGTGTCATGGTCTCACTATGTGGGGTTGACCACATTGATAGTTTTCTTTTATATATTTTTATCTATGGTCAAATCTTAAGTTAAATTACATAAATTTAAATATTTTTTCACAATTCCTAATCAAGTACTTCTTGGTCCTCCTCTACTTCTTTTGATTTCTTTCACTGATTAATTCTTATCTACTGACTAGTGCATTATTTAGTCTCCTATAGATATGCTAAATCATCTAAGTCAATAGTCTCTTATCTTGTAGCTAATGCATTCTTCAATTAGTGCACTTCCTATCTTATTCTTAATAAAATATTTTTTTAACCTATCCTTTATAGTATTACCACTTATCCATTTAAGCAATCGCATCTTTGTAATATTAACTTTTTGTATATTATCATACTTTACAGTTTACTATTCTCACGCATAAAGTATAATTGCAAATGACAGTTTTGTGAGCTTTTAGTGACCTGTTTCTCTAAATAATTTTCACATGCAGGAATTTTCATCTGATATGGGTAGCAGAACTGTAAAGCGTATAGGTGATGTTTCACTACTTCGTAGTTACCAGTTTCCACAGGTTTGTAAATACTCCTTATCAACATTTTCATCTTAATGTATGCTGTCAATAGTTCCTTCTTATTTAATTCCTCTTGAAACACTTGTAAATGATTGTTGATAGGTGTATAACTTCTTTATTATTATTATTATTATTTTATTTTTATTTTTATTTTTTATTTTTAGAAAACCCCATACCCTTCATTTATTCATCAGGTGAGTAGGAACTTGCAAACCAAGAAGCTAATACAAGGAAAGTGAGGAGGACTAGGCCAAAACTTTACCGAGAAAGAAACAACTAGTAAAACAACCAAAACAAAAGAAAAAGGACCCAAGGACGGCCCAGTTAAGTTCGAAGAGTAGGAAGACCCCATCTGTCAAGCAAAAGAAGTCCCCTCACCTTGGAAGAGCATTGCAGTAGAGATCAAAAAACCCGTCCACCCAAAAAAGTGTCACGAGCAGTTGCATCTACCACCTGGTTGCCTTCATGCGGAATCCAATAGACTTTGAAGTAGAAACTAGCGAGCCCCAGGAACGAAGGCCAAAGTGGAGTGACTAGGCTGTGTGGGGAGCAGCCCGTCATGAGGGCAGAGCAAAGTCATTCCGAATCAGATTTCACCAACAATCTAGACATATCCACACCCACTACCTCACACTTGCATAGACCATTGTAGAGTGCAAGGAATTCAGCGTGAAGGACATCCACAGCATGGCAAGAATCTTGCACCAACCAAACCAATTCCCCTGAATTGTCACGAAGGACAGCTGACCAAGCACTATGACCATCCCTAGTGAAGGAGGCATCCACATTGAGCTTGAGGAAGCGGGATGGGGGCCACTGCCACGCCACCCAATGGAGGACCAACCTCTTGCCTCTGTCCCTGCATACCAGCTTTCAAGAAATTCGAGATTGCAACACTTTCTTACGGATGTACCCAAAGTCATTGTGGGCCACCTCCATGATGACCTTGCATCGAGCTTTCCAACACTCCCACAATATATTAGCAAGAGCAAATTTTAGGAGTCGGCGATGACCATCCTTACCATAATAGGCAAGGCACTTGTCGAGCCAGTGTTGCCAACAAACCCCTTGGACCCGAACCTGCAAGGCAGTAGCAAGCCAGGCTCAGAAAAGAATAGACCACTCACCTTCAAAGAAGAGATGTTCCACCGAGTCCGGTCCTTTGCAAACAGCACTACAGGCACACATCGAGGGTCTAGCAAAACCTCGACGAACAAAGAACTCCTCTGTGGGAAGTACCTGCCAACGCCACTGCCACAAGAAAAACAAGATTTTAGAGGGGAGATAAGAACACCACAGGCCTTTATACCAAGGCCAAGGGTCACTGTGATCCCGTACCCACTCCCAAGCATCTTGGGTTGTGAGCGACCCATCATAACGGCCCTGCCAAGCAAACTTATCTAGGTCGTCACCCAACCTACTGATATTCTCTTGCAACTCATCCACACGGTTAGCTAGGATAATTTTGAGGAGAGTAGTATCATACCGACCCAGGTCCCATCGAGACCACCCTTGGAGCCAAGTGGAGTCGGGCTGCCAATTGTGCCAAGGAGGAACACACCCACGACCTCCAATCCAATGCATTTGAGCCACCACCCTGAACCAAGTGACGTGGAGGCTGCACCACAAATTAGAAGTGCTAGTGCAAGGAAGCACCACACCGCCATAGGCTTTGTGCACATAATCCGCCTAGATGTCATCACCATTCTGAATACGCCAAGCCATTTTTGCACGGAGGGCAAGCATGACATCCTCAAGCCGATGAATGCCAAGACCGCCCTCCTCCAATGGCCTAGTGATGACTGCCCACTTTAGGGGCGGCTTAGCCTTGGCAGAATTTGAAGTCCAAAGAAACTGCGAGCAAAGCTTGTTAAGCTGCTTGAGCATCACTTTAGGGATATTATTAAGTGGTACTTGTGGCTTTGTAGGATGACGATCAATTTTGAGCAAAAACTGATATCAAGCATCCCTTAGACCTTAGACCGTATATAAGCATATAACTGTGAAACGTAAACCCACCATTTGTTGTATAAAAATACATCAATGTGAAACATTAGCTGCAAAGTCTTATGACTATTTGCTTGGCACAAATTGGTGATTAACTTATTTTAGAGATTTTTATCAACCAATATGCATTGATCAGATTTGTTGCCTTAGGAAAAATTCTTTCTTGGAAAAATTTCATCTTTAATTTTGCAACTAAATGGACCACCTAATTCTTTGGAAAAGGTTAATCCATTGCACAAATTTCTCATCAAGGGGCATGATATGTGCTTTACCAGAGTTCTAGTAATGTCAGTGTTTGTGGTTGATTGGTGAGGTGGTTGTTTTGGGTGGTGTTGGTGGTGGTGAATGTGTGATGATTGAGAGAGAGGAAAAGGGAGAGAAGAGGAAGAGATTTGAGAGAGAGAGAGAGACAAAGAAAAGGAAGAGATGAGAATGTTAAAGAGGGAGATGGAGAGGGTGAGAGTTGAGAGGGAGAGATATACAAGTAGGAGGAGGCCATGTGAAGGGAAAAAGGACGTGAAAGATAAAGGGAGGAGGAAGATGGTCTATTATTATTGCTTGCATTAATTAAAGAGGGGGTGGGTTTTAATGACCGTTACATTAGATCTAGACTGTCCACATGGTGGACATCTAATGGCTACAATTTATTTTCACCCATGTAGAAACATTACATGTAACTACGACACAGATCCTATGGTCCTTGTTTCTTCCATGCCCCCTGATATCATCCATGCCCTCCGTCTGCTACTAGATCACCAGGTGCCCAGCTGTAGGTGCTATGCTGGAAGCTGACAGCTGCAATGTGTAGGCTGCTCCCTCTACAAGGCTGCCATTGTTGCTGGTCTCTCTATGTTGGCCAAGCTTCCCTTGGCACTGCTGGCACTTGGTGTGTGTGTCAAGGTACCGGTGAAAGTTGTATGTACTGTTTTTACAAGTGACTAATAGTTCAATTGACCAAAGACAGTGATACTCGTATTCCTCTTCAAGGTTCAAATGTTGTTGAACACCAAAAATTACTTTTATCAAAAAAAAATCAGATACACCTCAGATTATTTTGGCATTCTTAGTCCTTGCCCTCTGCAATTCAACATGTGATTATTGAACCCCTTGATATCATCTTAATATAGTGAACATTTACCAGCTGATATAACTTCTATACTTTGCAAGTAGCATTCTCTAGAGGTTTATCATTTTCAAGAATCCAAGAAAGTATTACATATTTGTTGGAATATTTGCTTTCAAGATTATTTTGTTCGTTGAAAATAACAAGTTACATTAGATTGAATACCTTTTTTATGCAGCAGATCCAACAATTCCTAGCTATAATTACTTTTTACCTCAAGTTTTATATTCAAAAGTTATGCTGAATCCCCATTCAAAGTCTGTTGTTGTAACACAGGATGCAGGTCCTATGGCTCATCCAGTACGACCTCATTCATACATCAAGGTTGGGATCAATTATCATATTATAAATGGTTGTAGTCATTAATAATTAATGAATTATCTCAGAAATTATTTTGATTTTTTATATTAACAGATGGACAACTTCTATACTGGTGCGTATTTTTCCTAGAAGGTTTTGAGTCTCACTTTGACTTCTTTTTTTGTTGTCATGAGTTGTAGTTTCTTAATATTTATCTTCTCAACTCTTTACTGACAAGTGACAACTAATGTGTATGTCCTTTTCCATGATCTGAACTTGACCACATCGCACAGTTACGGTATGTTTAAGCCAGTTCTTTATCTCTTTTTGTTCCACACTATTTGTTTATTTGTTCTATGTTGAAACATGAAAATATATAATCTGCTCTTTCGCTGCATGGTTGGTGGTGCAAAACCAGGTTTACGAGAAGGTTAGTCTTTTGAAGTTAGTGTTTCTTGCTCTCTTAGTTTCTTTCTTATTAATGGTACTGACAAAGCTATTCTTTCGTAGGGTGCTGAAGTAGTTAGAATGTACAAAACATTACTTGGGAGCTCAGGGTTCCGAAAAGTATGATGCCTATGCTGTCTTTAAAACTGTTTTGTCCTTTTAGTTATTTGTCAAAGTTAATATGAGAGCCAAAATAATTTCCTATTGATTGGTTTGGGATTAAGGATGAACTCAACTTAGTTCGTAATTAGATTTACCCTATTTCCTTCTCAAAAATGCAAGAGTCAATAAGTCCTCCTTTGTGATGTATTTTCGTAGAATGTTTATTTGTTTTTCAGTTTCATTGGAAAAATCCTTTATTAAATTGGTCTGCTTGTCAGTGACTAGAATGTTCTGTAGGCTTCGTTGTTTCCAGTCATTGTTGCATTGCATGATTAGTTAATTATTTTCTTTTTTAATTAATTGATAATTTTTATGCCATTGCCTTGGTTTCAGGATTTATGTGATTTTAAAGCCACTAAACATAAACAATTATTTCAGGGTATGGATCTTTATTTCAAAAGACATGACGGCCAAGCTGTAACATGTGAAGAATTTTTCGCTGCCATGTGTGATGCAAATGATGCAAATTTGTCCAATTTTTTGCATTGGTACTGAGTGCTTTGTTATTTATTTTTTAGTTTGTCTAGTGCCTATTGTTATTCTGTAAATAATGACTCAAATATACAGGTACTCTCAGGCAGGAACCCCTAGATTAACAGTGTCATCATCCTACAACCAGGAGTCCTGCACTTATTCGTTGAAGTTCAGGTGAAAGCATGCAAACCTTTCATGCCATTGTAATTTTATCAATCTGCTTTACTTTTGCAATTCAGAATAATAAAATCCTTTGGATTAAAACCTTTTTTCAATTTTTGGAAAAATCTTTCGAATTCCTTATATTTTTTCGTTGTGTAATAGATATTGAGCCACACACACAAACCCTTTTCAACTGTGTTTCTTGCTGCAGGTGGGTGTTTTTTGTGCAACACTTCTTTCACGGTCTCCTTAAAGACAACCACTATCACAAGGCAACCTTGCTGCACTGTTCTTAACAGTTTTCAAAAACAAATAAAAAACTACAGAGTTTGTGACAGCAGACGTTGTTTGACAGTAGATTTTAGGTTCCCACAGTTTGTGCTAGTTCTTAAAAGAAAAGACAAAAAAATGTTTGCCAAGGATTCTGCTATTAAACATTTGACAATCATGTCGGAGAAACTCAATGGCCACAATTATATCCTTTGGTCTGTATTATATTGTTTCAGATGAACGTGGCCCTTAATCTGCTTAAGGGCAAAGTTCCTCTTCACCACCTTTACCCAAATAGTGAGTTGTTTCTCTTTCTCTAAGAGTGTTTGGTTATATGACATTTGTCTGTAATTTGTCCCTTGCCTTGGGTAAATTGTTTCCTCACTCAATTAAAATATGCCTTTGTTGGGTATTCACATACGCAAAAAGGGTACCGATGTTTTTAACTTTCAACACTGAAATATTATGTTTTAGTGTATGCCACCTTCTTTGAATCACAATCTTACTTTACCATTTTTGATGTACCTTCTAATGATCTTCCCTTACCTATGCTTGTGCCTATGGATAGTGAACCCAAAGAAAAATGCAATCAAGTAACTCGTAGGTCTATCACAAACATTGGTTGTTTCCTCTACTGGCGGAGTTTGCATTGACCTTGATGGTAAAATCCTAATGTTCTACCTACTTTAAATATTGATGTTGCTACTGCACTGAACAAAGGTAAAAGAACTTGTACCACCTATCTCATTGTCAACTTTGATTCTTATGTTCACCTTCAGCTATCATTTCAACACTGTGTTGTGCATATTCTCTGAGTTTATGCTCAAGAACTGTCAAGATGCATTACAGATACCTTATTAGAAAGCAACCATGGATGAGGAAGTGGAAGCTTTGTTGTCACGTGACACTTTTAGAGGCTAATGAAGCCACTTGTAGATGGATATACACCATCAAGTATACACTTGTAGAGGCTAATGTAGTCACTTGTAGATGGATATACACCATCAAGTATAGACTTGACAACATTGTAGATAGGTACAAAGGAAGATTGGTGATCTGTGGTTTTATACAAACATTTGACATTGACTACGTGGCAACTTTTTCATTGGTTGCTTGCTTTATTTCCATTTGGGTACTACTTTCCATTGTAGTTTATCAATCATAGCAATTATGTTAGCTTGATGTCAAGAACTCTTTCCTCTATGATGATTTGATTAAATAGGTTTACGTGGAGTAACCTCCTTGGTATGTTACTTAGGGGAAAACCTAGTGTGTAAACTAAAGAAGGTGATTTATGATCTTAAGTAGAGTCTACATGCATGATTTGAGAAGGTCAACAAAGTTCAGTAATGGAGGTTTCAAACATTGTGTTGTGGATCACTTTGTGTTTTACAGTAAAATAGCTAGAGGATGTATCATAATGGTAGTTTATGCTGATGTTTTAACCACTAGTAGTGATGTCAAGGCAATTGGAAATACAAAGGCATATCTTGGAGGCTTTTCTGCTATCAAGGACATGTGTAAACCAAAGTACTTTTTTGGACATTGAATTTGTTTACTCAAAAGGGAAGATGTTGCTCTTCTAAAGAAAGTATGTATGCTGTTGATTTATTGCAGGAAATAGGTCTCTTAGGCTGTAAACTTGAACTCACATCAATAGAATCCAATCTTCCTTTTTGGGATGGTATTTTAAGAAATTGGAGAATCTAGGACAATATAGAAGATTAATTGGGAAATTAATCTATCTCATAGTTATCAGGTCAAACATTGCATGTGATAGATTACTTGGCCAGTTCATGCATGAATTAAGAAATGTGCATTAGATAGGTACACAATGGTACATGCCTACATTAAAAATGCACTAGGAAAGGGATTGGTATATGAGAAACATGGTCACTTGATTGAGATTTACTTAGACTTAGATTATGCTGTTGACAAAGGAAACAAGAAATTCACCTCTAGTTTTTGTACTTGTGTTGGTGAAAATTTAGTTACCTAACAAAGCAAAAAACAAAATGTGATTTCTAGGTCTAATGCTGAAGTCAAGTACAAGTTTATGGCCCAAACTGCATTTGAGATGATGTGGCTAAAATTACTACTTGGTGAACTTGATTTGACCATTCCAACACCTTTGTTTGTGTATTGTGATAACCAAGCTGTTATTTTCATGACCAATAATCCAACTTTTTATGATTGTAGTAAGTATATTGAGATTGACTGTCATTACATTCATGATATTGATGATGAAGAGCTTGATTTCTACACCATACACCCATTCAAATGGAGCAACTTGCTAATATCTTCGTCAAGGGCTTAAGTAGTATTGTTTTTGAATTTCTATATAACAAGTTGGGCATGATAAATATTCATTTATCAGCTTGAGTGGATGTGTGATGGGTATTTAGTGTTTTACATATACATATTCTTGTGCAAGTAGGTAAATGGATATCCATTTACTTAAGATCCATTCCACACGGGGGGGGGGGGGGGGGGGGGGGGGGGGGGGGGGGGGGGGGGGGGGGGGGGGGGGGGGGGGGGGGGGGGGGGGGGGGGGGGGGGGGGGGGGGG
>JAMKPZ010005607.1:0-38523 GCA_024699675.1 Amphibolis antarctica | reverse complement strand
TCCTAAATCCCAAATCCCAAATCCCAAATCCTAAATCCCAAATCCCAAATCTCAAATCCCAAATCCTTGACGAGGGGACTTCCGGTGGACTGCGCAGGTGATGATGATTGGGGAAAATTAATCGTTATTTTTTTTTACGCGGCTGTCATCGACGGGAAGGGAAATTTTTTCCGCGCGGCTGTCATCGGCGGGAAGGGAAATTTTTTCCGCGCAGCTTTTTTTTTCTAACACTCTCTCTCTTCATCAAATAGCCGTTCATCTTTCATCCAATGGATGCCTACAGAACTGTTCTATAGGCACCTACAGAACCATTAAACCCATATATATATATATATGTAAAGTGTATAGATAAAATATAAGAAGACCTTCAGACCACGACCTTGCATACACGTCTTAGGGTTACGGGATTGTCTTCTCAATCCCTCTACATCGCTTGCCTCGCTCTGTCGTCCTCACTGTAGCAATGGCGGAGGAACTCCAGTACGCGGCTCGGCTCGACAACAAGCGCAAGTTCGACGACCCTTCGTCCGCCCCTCCGCGCCGCTCCTCCGGCTTCTCGTCCGGCCCAGTCGCGCCGGCGTCGTCGTCCCCCGATGGCAAGGGCCCAGGGGCGGCGGTATCGTCATACAACAGCGTGCCGCCGCCCCCCGACGACATACAGCTGGCGAAGATGAGGGCGCAGGAGATAGCGGCGAGGATCTTTAGTGCCGCCGAATCTAAGAGGCCCAGACTCGATGGCGACGGCCCGGATGCAGTCGGCGGTGGGGGTAAGGGGGTTGGACGTGGTGGAGATGGATTTGCGGTTTTTTCTGTCATGTTTTCTTATTTTATGTTTGGAGTGCACTGTTTATGTCGAGAAATTTATTTTAGGAGTGTTTTGTCCGGGGAGATTGTTTGTCTTGCTCTTTTTGCTTTTTGTTTTTGTTTTTTATGGTTTCCAGGTTTCGGATGCTTAATCATGGATCTTTTCCCTGATTCCGGGGTTTCGTATTTGGGGGTTGGTTGGTAGAATCAAGATTTTGTAGTCTATGGTTGACAAGGGTTATTTGCGAAGCTTGCGGTGTCCTTGCTAGTGGTCTTGCTTCCGGAATTTCTGTTACTTGAACCAGTTTAAAACATTAGATATGTTCATCAGAGATCTGACATGTTACTGGTGGAGTCTGATCCGTGCCCTGTCATTGGCTTGGAGAGTCCAATTTCTTGAGTTTTAACTTCAACAGGGATTTTATTAAAACAAGGGTTTCTACTGTTCTTATATTCAGATTTTCTGTTTTTTGTTATTAATTTTTATTTTCTTGTTATGCTCAAGCATATGCATTCAATTTATTCGTTTTTATGTTCATGCACTGTAATTTTATCTCATTTTTTTGGTACAGTAACTTATTCATGCATTTTCTTGTAATAGATCTTTCCCAGAAGCCGATGGGACAGCCAATGGTGGGTACGCAAGTTGGTGGCATGGCTATATCAGCATCATACCAGGGAACAAGCAAAAAAATCGATATTCCAAATGACAGGGTACAGCTATTCTCTCCTAGTGTGATCTGCAAGTCTGCCTTTTATTTTACTTAGGCCTAGTGTGTTTCGGGTTTTGGGCAGATTTTGGAAAAAGTGTTTTAGCAGCTTATGAAAATCGCAAAGAAACATCATGTTGGACTACGGCTTCTAAGCTTTTAGCGTAATGGTTAAAAAAGAGGTTGAAAAAAAAAGAGGTTTAAAATTTGAGATTTAAAAAGCTTCAAATTTGACATTTAAAAAGCCTCAATTGTGAGATTTTCTCACTTTTGGCGCATTGGATTTTCATTTTTTAAAATTTTTTAAACTTTAATGTCTCTCATACATAGGTTTGTGAAATTGGATTTTGTTAAAAGTTTCCTGATCTCAAAAAGTACTCCAAGATGGTTCATGCAATGAGAAGCCAGCTTCCTGTAAAGCTGAACTTTTGAAAAACATAAACAAACTGGACCTTAATCACTAATTTCATGTTCTCCCATAAATCAGGTTGGTGTTATAATTGGAAAAGGAGGGGAGACAATCAAGTATCTTCAAATGCAGTCTGGAGCAAAGATTCAAGTTACTCGAGATATGGATGCTGATCCTAACTCCCAGACTAGACTTGTAGAACTTATGGGAACTTCTGACCAAATTAGCAAGGCAGAGCAGTTGATCAGTGATGTGCTAGCAGAGGTTATCTCCTTTTTAAGTTACAAGTACTTCTTTATTCACAGTCAGATAATTGTCATACTTATGTGTGATTTGTTACGATCTCATTTTGAAGCAGGCTGAATCTGGGGCTTCTGGAATTATTACAGCTCGGAAGTTCATGGGTGCGCAAGTTGGATCAGAGCATTTTGTAATGTTGGTACCAAATAATAAGGTTCGATTTAGCTTAGGAATAACAGTTGTCTAGTTTCTCGTAGTTATTATTAGCATTGTATATATGTATGGAATTGTTCTCCTTTTTCTTTAGGTTGGCTTGATCATTGGTAAAGGTGGTGAAACAATAAAGAACATGCAGGCTAAATCTGGAGCTCGCATTCAGGTAATACCTTATTCTATTGGTGCCTCAATATTTTTTGAACACTGCTGGTATTTGGTGGTACTTTTTTAAGCTGGTGTTTCACAACCTTTTTATATAAATAAATGCATAATTTTATGAGCTTAGTAGAATATTATAAATAAAAATATAAATACTACATCTAACTAAATAAATGATACAAAATATGTGCAATATAAATGAATACGTGTTTCTTTAAGATAATTCAAAAGTATAAATATATTTTCTTATTGTTGAAAGAGAAAAAGAAATGAGGAAAATGAAATTTTTTTGATGAAATAAGTTGTAAATGATGTTTTGTATTCTTGCTATTTACAAAATTTATAACAAGTAAGATGGGAAAAAATATATTGGTTGAAAATTTTCAAAAAGCTTATTTTCAAATTTTCAAAACTAGCTCTCTTAGGGGGTGTATCCGTGTATGTGTACCTGGTAAATGGTAGAAATGGAAAATTCTAGAATGATGATGGTAAATGATGGAAATGGAAAATATTATTTTTGCAAGTTGCTTATACACATTACAGAAAACGATGGAATATGAAATTTGTGTGTTTCTACACAATCTGGAAAGTAACAGAATCTGACAAGTATTTTTAACATTGATAGTTTTTTAAAGATATCTTATAAATAAAAATAAATGATAATTATAAATAAATAATAAATAAACTGTAAATATGATTTAAATAATTTTTCTTAATAATAACAAATATGAAATTTATAAATCTTAATAATATTAAATTTTGTAAATATGATTTTCACAGATATTAATAAATAATAAATAGTAATATAACATTCAGTCAAAACTGAACGTTTTGGTCAAGACTGAGTACGTGGTGGGAATGGGAGAGTAGCAGGAGCATGAGTGGGAGCGGGAGCAGGGTAGAGTGGGTTGAGCAGGAGTGGGGTAGGAGTGAGAGTAGGGTAGGAGCGAGAGTAGGGTAGGGGCAGGGCGTGGGTGGGAGTGCTAGTGGGTTGGGAGTGTGAGTGTAGGGTGGGAGAGTGGTGATTCCTTATCGTTGCTCGCATTTTCAGAAGGGGGGTTGAGAAAATTTTTTCTCGTTACTATTTATATTGGTCAAATGATGGAAGTTTGTTTTGTCATTTATTGGTGTGTGCAAATGCTAGTAAATGGCGATATTTTTACCACCATTCTCTTTTTCCTTGGTTTTTTGGGTGCATGAACACCACCCCCTTAGTTCAAAAAATGTTGAGAAAAATCAGGCATATTTCATGACATTTGGTTGATCTTTTCTCACAAAGTAATGTTGTTTCATTCATAGATTGTAGTTGTGTAATTCATAAATTGCTTGTATGGGACTATGCTATAGAAGGGATATCCCACTATAGAAGAGATAAATTGCTTGTGTAATTCAAAATCCAGTTGAGTTATAGAAGGGATATTCCACTATGTTATAAGCCTAGTTATCATTGACAAGATACTTGATGTGAGACTATACTCTAACACTCCCTTGCACGTGTGGCAATAGTCTTATGTGTGTAAATTCGGTGAGAGGTGGGCTCAAGACCTGGTGCTCTGATACCATGTGAAGATAGAGGAGCCCTATATACTACAAAACCTAGCTGAGTTATAGAAATGATATCTCACTATGTTATAAGTCTAGTCATCAACGACAAGATACCCGATGTGGAACTATACTCCAACACAAACAAAAGTGCAATCCACCTTGATGTGTTTTGTTTGTGCATGGAATATGTGATTGTTGGAAATAAATATGCCCATTGGATTATTGCAGCACATATCTATAGGAACCTCAATGCAAAGTAACTCCATCAATAGGAATTTTCTTTGCATATGTACAATATCTAATGCCACACAAGCTGTTTGTGCCATTGAGTGGTACTTTATTTTTGCACTAGATTGATATGCAACATTTTGCCTTTTGCTTCTCTAGTTGACATGATTCCCTTTAACATAAGTACAATAACTTGGAAGTGGACCTCATATTGCCTTCATTTGTTAAATAGCTTGAGCTAGAAAAGACCTCAACTTTGTGATGATGGACTAGGCCTTTTCTCAGGGATCCCTTGATATATGCAGGCATACATAAGGCATCCTACCTATGCACTACCCTAGTGTTATGTATAAATTGGGAAAGTATGTTAATAACGTAGTTGATATTGAGTTTAGTCACATTCAAGTAGATCAGCCAGTTAATAAGAAATATATTTGTCAAAGTCCTTTAGAAGACTAAAGGAATCATCCTTAAAGATGGGCTTTTCCCTATAGGTGTATTTTTGGGCTTGTAGCCCAAAAGTCTTTTCTCCTACATATCTCCCTTGAGATAATGCCATGCTACCTCTCAAATAGGCATGCTCAATGCTTAAAATATAACGTAATTTGTCCATAACCTTTGCGGCAAAGTATGTTTTGAGATATTCTTTTATTATTTGTTTACCTATCGAGTCACTACTTGTAATCAAGATGTCATTAACAGAGGCCACAGTGATAACATTATTGGTTGGAGACTATTGATGGTATTTAGCATGACCAACAACACATTTAGGAAAAACTCCCTAATCAACAAATTTGATAAATTTTTTAGACAAAACTTGGGGACACATCAAAAAGTATTTTTGATGTCTAGTTGATAAAGCTCATAGGTTTCATTTATGGCTATAGATAGAAGCATTTGGATGGATGGAGTTAAAGCCAACAATTGAAGAAGTATCTACATAATCTACACCATATATTTGGTTGAAATCCCACATAATAAGACAAGCTTTATATTTATCCATCAAGTCATTGGGCTTATGCTTGATAGTGTATATCCATTTGCAAGTGACTATAACTAGCATCTATAGAATTTGGGACACCAATTCTCGTGTGTCACATGATGTGAAGGTGGGTGTCTTTTTATCCATGGCAATCTTCCAATGAGCAAGGGGTATGGCTTTTTGGTAGTTTTTAGGAATATGCTCAAACAAAAGAGATTGGGCAAATGTACAAAAGGTTGGGTGTGAGTAAATAAATTAAAAGTGGACAATACTGAAAATTAAATGGTCAGAAATAGTGAATAAATTAAAATTATATCTTAAGGAAAGCTTCCCAAATACCATGTGCTGGTTATGCCTGGCCGGTTCAAGTAGTACTTCTGGTGTCTTGGGAAATTGTTCCTCGCCCAGATTATTTCCCAAAAGTTAAGCCATTAAGAGACTTTGAAGTACTATACGAGGCTAAGTTGTATGAATAGCCTTGTATACCATTCTTTGCTTCTTGGCTAAGATCATGTGTAGTATGAACATTCACAAAAGTTTGTCCACCTTTTAGTTTTCACATGGCACAAAAAAAAAGAAATGGGATGAAGTGTTATTGTTCTTGTATCCTTTTGTAGAGAAATGGTTAGCTTAAAGAGCTTCGATGGTGGTTGTGGAGGATCAATAGTGGTGTTGTTGACTATGTGTAGAGGATGGTTGTACTCGTTTTCATCAGCAAGGGCTTTTTTGGTTTACCGTTCAAAAAATCACTTCCATCTATGGAGGGCAGTTGGGTAGAGGAACACTATCAATGTGACCACTGATTAAATCAAAGAAGGATTGAGATTCTTGGAAAGTAATATTAATGGACTTCAAGTAATGCTTGATAAGTGGATGATAACATTTTTAGAATAGGCAATGGAATTATACTTCAAGGACCAAGGAGGTGAGCTTAGTGTTAGGGTGAAGTTTGTGCAAGCGGATCTTGCATCCTGAAGGAGTAGAAGGACTCTCGTTAATTAGATGGGACAGTGGGCACCATATCAAACACAAGCACTTAGGAACATGCATTTGAATCATACAAGTGCAGAAAAAATTGATTACATGCCAATGTTTGTGCTTAGCAATGTCATTTTGTTACAAAGTATTAGACAGATTTTGAATATTAGCTTGAGTAAATTCTAATGTATTATTAGTGTGAAGAAATTTAAGTTTAACTGAAAAATAATTCCTGATTTTATTAAGAATAACTTTTAATACATCAAAAATGTGGCAATCTTGCAATAAATACACGTGAGAGTAGTTATTAACAACACAATATAGTATCTATGATCAGATTCAGAAGGAAGAGAAGTTGGACCCCAAACATCAAAGTAGACTAACTTAAATAAACTTTGAGTCAACACAACACACATTTGATGAAAAGTAGTGTGACAGTATTTAAGTAATTGTTACTACTCAACCAGAAGGCTAACAAATACCCATGGGTGGGCTAGTTGTAACTTCTTATGAGATGGGTAACCAAACTGCATGTGTCACAAAATAGAATGTTTGGACATAGTGACCAGAGATGCAAATCTTCATGGTATCTTTTCTCAAACCAACAAATGCACTCTTGTTCTCTATTTATGGCTTAAATAAATCCTCTTTTTCGTCTGTAAATCTTAAAAAAACATAATGGAAGGGAAAGAATATCATTTAACATAGTAGCTACTTGATAATAGCTCCAATGGAAAACAATCAACGAGAAAATTGAGAATATTAGGAGCACAATCAAGGAAAGTTGTGTAAATGCTTGAACCACTCCACTAGATATAGGATAGGTACAATCATTAGTAATAGACATAGAGTTGAAATTTGCTAGGTGGGAAAGACAAGTAAAAATTTCTCATATTCTTGACATGTGGGAAGAGGTTCTTATGTCAATTATTCAAGAACTGTTCTTAAAATCTAATAAAGTAGTAATACCTGAGGAAGATATAGTGGCATGTGATGCAGTAGTAAGGTCTTGGTATTCCTTCAATTGGAGAAGTGTGGCATACTCATCTGAAGATACAGTGACTGTTGAATGGTGGAAGGGGGAACATTAGGTAGAGTAGACAATGAAGAGTTAGACACATCAGTAGAATTGTACTCAGTCAGGTGCGCCAAATTCTACCAATGGTGATTTGATCTATGATTGATTTGGCTAAAATTCTGACAAGGTTGATGATCACTACCATTGGATTGGCCGCTACAAATTCCTTCCCTATGAATACAGCCATGGGTGGCAACCATGGTAGGTTGATGCTCAACTCAAATCAGAGTGGGAGCAAAAATTCATAGTAGCTTGGAGAAGGTTACTTGGAGATCAAGAATGGTGTCACTGCCAAGTATCTCGGCCTGAATTAAAGTCAAGAGATTGGGTTTTACACTATGCAGGTGGATAGCTATTGCTATTCTTGGTATTAGTGAAGTGTAGTGATATCAATTAGGAGAGGTTGACAAATATCTCATTCATTGAGTTGTGTACGAAACAGTAAAGTGGTTTTGATTTGATTGATCTTCTTGTCTACCAGTAAAAATATATTTATAAATTTTGAATACATTTGTGTTGTTCCTTCCATCGCCATAAATAGCGCTAGAGGCATCCCATATTTTCATTTTTGGTTGGAGAAGCATAACACTACAATTAATGTAAGCTCAGTATTATTGATCATTTTCTCATATATGGAGTCAATGATGTCGTTTTGCCTGTGAAGAGTAATTAGAAATACTTCAAAACTATTTTCTGTAACAAATAGTTGTCATTGAGTATTTCTGGTGCTGCCTAAGTTCTTCCAGATATCTTGTAGCCCAAAAAAATGTTGGAACAAGCAGCAACAAAAAGAGAAGCTGGTAAGATGGATGGTTGCAGGAAGGATGGTTGGCCCTAGGAGGGCTGGTAAGACGGGTCTATGGCCTGGATGAAGGTTGTTGATGGTCTGGTAGGCTGCAGAGGTGGCTAGTGGAACCCTAGAAGGTTTAGGAGAGGTTGACAGAACGGGGGTGGTAAGTGCCTGTTGGTGGGTGTTGGAGGGCCAACCATTGGTGGGTGGGTGTGTTGGTGGTGGACAGTTGGTGCCCTAGGTCACCTTTTGCTTTTGTACCTTGTCAAGGAGAAAGAAGAGGTGAGCTCCATTCCATTTGAAGATGGGTTACATATAGGGAAATGGATGAGTGGATATCCATTTACCTAACAAGTGACCTATACATGTAACACAAAATAATAACAATTTCTGTTGGCTTAAAAAATTCTTCTGTTTAAAATAAAAACAGTAAATGACAAAAAGGCTAAGTTCTGTATCTTTTTTGAAATTGTCTATTTATTTTTAGTCATTGGATAAAAATAATTGTTACCAAATGGACTCTTGGTATTGGTATGTTTACCACTTTGGTATTGGTATTTTTGTTGTCATTGGGGATGTTTAATCTCACAAATACAGTTCCAAAATAATGTGCCTACAAATGCTAAAGTACCTTATAAAATTTAAAATATGCATCTCACAACGTGGGTTGTGTAATAAATACATTTCTATTTGCTAATTAGTTCATAGTATGTTGGTTTTAGCAGTATTTGTTTTGCATTCCTGGATATATTTCATATGCAGAATTTTTGTACTTTTTCACCCAACATTTGCACTGCATATACTTGTTGATCATATTTTATTTCCAAATGAAAATTAATATGCGATTTTCTCAGATTATACCTTTGCATTTACCTCCTGGGGATACTTCAGCAGAAAGAACTGTTCACATTGACGGGACAGCAGAACAAATTGAATCTGCAAAACAATTAGTAAATGAAGTCATGAGTGAGGTACCATTGTTTATTAGTTTTTATTTTAGATTTCCATTAATCTTAGTTTTCTTTCTTGATCCCATTGATTGATACTTAATGGATGTTACTTTTTATGCATTTGTTTCTTTGTCCTTTATGCAAACCTGCTTTATTTTTAATTTTTTAATGTGTTTTTTGTTATCTATATTTTCTATGATTTTCTTAGGAAATTGTTGTTCATGGTAGGTATTGAGGTCATGTTGAAAAGAAAAGTTACATTAGTTATAGGTGAACTGTTTTATTTAGACTTTAGATGGGATTGTTTTGTACTTTGATGGCTACAGCTCACCTATATATTTGGGAGTTTTAGGAAGAATGTCTATAGGTTTATTTGATTTAGCCGGTTAAAGTTAAATTTTAATTTAATTCTTCTCATTTTCCAAAAAATCTATAAGCAATTGTAAAAAGATGGCATTTGGACACTGTTGAGAAAGCTGTTTGTAAATATCAATTTTCTAACTTTGTAGGAGTATTATCTTGGTATCCAGAAATGTTTATATTGGCCATTATGATTAAATTTCTGCATTGTATATGGACAACGGTTCTAGATGCCAATATATAAATTTCTTATGGTGGTGGCATTGTCTTCATTGGACTACCTGGATGCTAATTCTTTTGATTTCATGCAATGCTCACTGAGTTGTAGGCTATGGCAATGGATCTGTAGAGGTTCTTAGCATTTGCACCCTTAGCATGAGAATAACAAATAAGTGGTGAGGCAATATCTGACTTTTTTCTGGACTGGTAAAGGTGCTTTGTCGTGTGATCATATTTATGGTTGAGACAATATTTTCTTTGATATAGTCATGATTGCTATACCTTCTTTATGATTGTGCCTTCTAGTGGTGTGGCTACTGTGTTTCATGTGGCCATTTATGTTGCCCTAACTTTGTTATATTAGGTTGGCAGAATATTTGCAGATGCCAGGTGAATTGCTCCAAAATTGTTTTTGACCCTAGTCCACGTACAATACAATTATTGTATTGCTAGTTTATAGACTTGTGCATATTTTTTCTTGCGCATATAAATATACAATTGCATCCTGGCTCTTGGTATCAAAGTCAAATGAGTGCGATCTCTCTCCAATGTCTTAGTTTGTTTTGTCAGATAATTTATTTCCAAGTTTCACCACATTGCCTTTTTTCTATTGATTGCTGTTACATATTGAATTATATCTTGTTGCTCAGTGTTATTTATGGTTGAACATTATGTAGCCCATGAATGTCGCTTGTGAGCCTGTTAGTCATTGGTCATAATTGAATAATTATTTAGTATAGGTTTGGAAAATCATTTGTTGGTGCTGCTTCTCATTTTGACTAATACATCATGTTTCAGTTTTTGGTATGCAAGGGAGTGGCAAGTGATCAGAATCTGGTTCGATTCACAGATGTAGTTTCGTTTAGATTATTAGATGATGAGATTATGCACAAGAGTCGAGTATGTAGATTTGACAGTATCATGAAGTATTGTATATAATTTTGTTTGTTGGGATTGTGCACCTTTAGATTATGCGAGTGTTTTGGAAGAAAAACTCATATTTTAGCCCATAATTCTATCATTGACTTAAAGCTTGATTATATATTTTATAAATGTCCTCACACATGACTGCCATCCCAAGTTGGATTGATTATGGCCATAATCTATCCTAGTAAAACCATTCGTTTGAAATGACGATCATATTCAGACAATTTCATAGTTAGATTACTTGACAGTATCTTTAGTGAATACGAATTAGTGACTCATAGTAAGTTAGTAGCTGATTCTATGGTATGAAGAGCTGATGTAGAGTTGAATAATAAGATTGTGTTTCACTTTCTCTCTTATCTCTCAATCTTATTGTTCAGTGTAAAACTGCCATTATGTTTGTAAATGATGATTAGAACATTTTGTTGATGATCATTGGAGCAATTCTCATTTTGTATACTTTCATTTTTGCTTCATTAATCCATTGGCACCATATGGTAGATTTTGTGTATATGTTCATTTCTAATTTGATTATTTTCATTTATTATTTTGGTGCTTTAATTTTTCTTTATATATTGTAATGACATTTATAAATACATTGTTTGATCTTTGTGTCAATTAATCATGCATATTGCTGTTGCCCATTTATAGATGATTGTTATGGTTGCTGTTTTGCCTCTATCATATTTTGATTAACTTTCTTTTTTCTTCTCTTTTATTTTATGAAAGATTCATGTTTATGATCTTTGTGGAGAATTTTCCTAAATTTCTATGAATGTTGTATTTATTCCGACTGCTTTATTTACTTGGGCCACTTAATTTGGGAATTTATATTCTCTTTTGTGATCTTTTTCCCTTTGATAAAAATGTCCATTCATGTAGTTTGCTTATATCAAACTATCATTTTCTTCTTGAGAGTATTGGACGTCATACTCCTATTTCTCTTATTCTTAAACGAAATGCTCACTTGCGAAGTACAAGAACTCTTTCTCTGCAAGCTGATGACATTTAATGCTTCTTGACTGAGTCAAAATTGAAACTGTGGTTTAGTTTTTGATGTTTGACTGAGAAGCAGGGTTGGCCTTACTTCATTGGTGCGAGTTCTACTAATTAACAGTGAGAAGTGGGCGTTGCACTTTTTAGGTTTGTCTTGAGACAGTTCAAATAGCCTGCATGATTTTAAAATTTCCCATTTGACTTTAGTGATCGTACTTGATCTAAATAATGTTATTTGTTTCATAGTGTAAGTTTTGAAGTATTACAGGATTGAGAAGAACTTTAATGTTTATTCATATTTATTAAACATTTGTCTTTTGAAAGAATTTGAAGTTTTAGTGCCTAGTTATCTTATTTGTTCTTAGCACTCCCACATGTTGCATGTATCAATGCTGGTGTCGTCTCCTGTGGACTTGTTATGAATCATAATCTGAATATTTTTCACCTACATGTATATAAACAAGCCTATATTGGCATTGCCATAGATTTCCTATAGAATTTGCAAATTCTCTTTTAGTTCATTTCGGACTAGGGAGAGGATGGGCCTCAGCTGACTTGGGGTTCAACATCTTGGTACGTCGATGCTTTCTTCCTATATATTGTGCCCCTCTCGATAATTGACCCTTGGTTGAAGTCTTATTATTTGATATTTGAATGATTTTGTTACTCTTGCACAGTCAGTTATGTTCCTTTAGCTTTTTCTACATTACGTTGTATACTTCATTGCTGCCTTTCCCACATTATTCATGATAAAGGTAATTTCTATTATGGTTTATGTGAGAAACCGTCCATATGCAGAATCGTGTTAAAAATCCTCAAACTGGAGGTTACCCTCAACATGGTTATCGCCCTCCTCACCCTCCGTCACATTGGGGCCCTCCTGCTCCACCACCAGTTCAGCAATCTGGCTATGGCTACACACAACCTGGAACATACCCTCCGCCACCTCCACAGTATAACATGTCTCAGCCCCCTTATTCAGGTTATCCACCACAACCAACGTCTGCTGGATACTCCTCTGGTTGGGATCAGAGCAGCGTGCAGAGTCAACAAAGTGTTCCTGGATCAGGTTATGATTATTACAACCAGCAGGGGCAGGTTCAGCAGCAGCCTCCAGCTACGGGTGGTGCATCTTCTGCCCCCGTGGATGGCAGTGGTTACAGCTATGGTCAGATTCAGCCTCCTAGTTACGACGCTCAACCTCCTTATAATGAAACTACCTACTCGCAACAACCAGTTGGTCAGCAGCAAGGTTACGGTGGCTACCAAGCTCCTTCCCAGCAACAAAGCTATTCAAATCCACCTCCAAATGCTCAACCTGGCTATGATCAACAAAACTACAATGCTGCCCCTCCATATTCTACGATGACTACAGCAACTCAGGATGGATCAGCTCCTGCTTACGCATTGCAAGGTGGGTCAACACAAGTTCCTCCAGCCCAGCAAGCCCTGCCAGGCCAGCCTACGACAACTCAGCAAAGCTATCCCCAGCAAGCAAGTACCACCGCACCAACTTATGTCTCTCAGGCTGGTCCTGGGTACGGTGTGTCTCCAACTTCACAGCCTGGTTATGGCGTGCCTCCAACTTCACAGGTGGGTTACGGTGCGCCTCCAACCTCACAGCCGGCTTATGGTAACCAACTCCCTTCACCGGTTGGTTATGGTCAGCCGTCTCCACTTAATAATCAGGCAGGATATGGTCAGTCGCCAATGAGCCAGAAGACTTCTTCTCAGGGTGGTTACAGCCAGCCACCCCTCCAGTCCGGCTATGGTAGTGCCCAGGCACCAGCTGCAAAATCTAGCTATGGAGGTGCTGCTCCTCCTGGTTACGTGAGCGGTAGTGGTCATCCTGCTTACGCTCAGCAGTCCTACAGTGGTCCACCCACCCACGCCCAACCTGGATATGGTCAGCAGCAGCAGCCACAACCGTATGGAGATTCTTATGGTGCAGGTGGTGGTTATTCGCAGCCTCCGTATGCAGCTGATGGTGCTGCGGGTGGAACTGGGCATGGAGCTTATGATGGCCAGACGCCAAGCCAAGCTGTCTCAAGCGGTGTTTCCAAAGCGTCCCCCAACGGCAAGGCGCAAAGTTAATTCCGTTTCCAAAGCTTTACTCTAATGGTAAAGATCAAAGTTAATGGTTCTGTTCCTCGAATCGATCTATCATGCTTCTGTTCTGCGTATCTTTATTGTTGTTTTTTGCAGGAAAATTTTATTTGGTTTTGGAAAATTCGAGATTTCCCGTTGTATCGTTTCCAACTATTCTCTCGTCTTGCATTGTCGCGTATTATGTGCGTTGGCTTCTAACATAATTTGCCTTCACATTTATGTCTTGTGAAACTGTGATTTCATTCTGACTAGGGTTGTAGTGTGATTGTTACCCGTAAGATGGATGGTAGAAAATCTAGATTGTCTTTGGTGAAATGGTTCAGTTGAATAATTATGTGAAAAACCGATGACAATTATTAAAAATGGATTTGCAATTGGGGCCGGGAGGGTTGCCATGGTTTTGCAATTCCTTAACGCATTTGTCTTGATGTATTCATCAACCATTTGGCAAGCTTTTCCAAACTCCTTTTGGTGCATGGTATCTTTTCGCTGTTTGAAGAAATGAGTTTGGTCAATGTTTGTAGGTAAGTTGAAGAATTTTGATGTATCTGCCCATTTTGTACGAAGTCATATTTTTGTGATGTCCAAAATTGAAGTTGTGTTGTGAGAAGGAGATACTGTGGTTCCTAGTGTAGATTTATCACGATGATGGTGAACTCATCGTCCATGATTTAAGTTACATGTTTATAATATTGGTTATTTTATCATGAAAGCGTTATCAAAAAATATTTTATCATGATATCCAAATAACTATAATATTTATTAACCATTAAAATAAATAATAAAGAGTCAACAAAATGTTGTGTGAGTTTCGGTTGACTTTCTTGTTAATTGCAATCGCAAAGGGTCAACAGCTTAGTTTAGAAACATTCATTTTAAATGTAAAAATTACTTTTAATGTTACGATGATGTGAGTGAATTTTTGAGATAATTTTTTAATATTAAATTTATCATATATTTAATTACATTAATATTTTTAAAAATAATTTAAATATTAATATTATTTATTTAAATATTAAAAGATATTAATTCTTGTGACTTGTACGCAACTTTTTGTTACTCAACCATTAGTTCTTTGGATAAATCACAATGCATATAGATCAAAATTTTAAAAATATAAGGTTGTTTTTGTAAAAGAGAAAGTGAAAATTTTTACATCTATGATAAAAAATCAACTGAAAAAATCGATCTTACATTTAATGTTAACATGACGTGCATGTAAAAATATAATAAATTAAATCTCAGTCATTTTTACTAATAACAATTAATTTTTATAGGTTAAACATCACCGTTCATCTTAGTTAATTAAAAATTATCTTTAATTTATTAATATCCCACGTTCATCTTTTATTCTTTTTATCGATGATGTTAAAATTATTATTTTTAAAAAAGTTTTCCCGATATTTCAGTTAAATTGAAGGTAGATCCATCCCACCGTGTATATATAGGGATGGGCTGCGGCCGGGTTCCGCCGTCACTCTTACCTCGCAAGCCACCGCGGCAACGCAATACCCAAGCCCCTACTCAACCTCCATCTTCTCCTCCCTTGCTTTTCTCGTCGCTCCTACTCCTCCTCGTCCACCGATCGCGACCATGCCGACAGGTGCGTGATTCCTGGGATCATTATCTTCAGTAATCCGTAACGCTGGTTAGTTTTGAAAAGAATTACTGTTTTGTTTTAATCCGAAAATGGAGAGGATGGGTAGCCGATTCTTGTAAGGAGATTTTGTGTGGGATAGGGATACATTTCAGACTTAGGGCCCGTTAGTGTCAGACGAAAATGCGAAAACGGAAATAAAAAGTTCAGGAAAGGAAAATTGAAAATGAAAATTAAAAATTTAGACAAAAGAAAAAGAAAAAGGAGAAGTTAGTGTCTGGCAAAAAGTGCAGACAGAAATCAAAAAATAGAGTGCTTAACAAAAAGTGCAAATAAAAATTAAATTTTTGTAAATATGTTAATATAACAAAATTCTTACATAAATTTTTGTAAATCTATTAATATCATTTCAAATTAAATTACAACATCCAAATGTAATAACATCCAAATTACAAAGTCATTCATCAAAAACATCCGTCGCATATGCAATGTTCGACTAGAGAGGGTGGACACGACAGGGGTGGAGGGGCAGATGCAAGAGGGGTAGAAGGGTGGATGTGAGAGGGGTGGATGTGAGAGGGGTGAATGCGAGAGGGGTGGACGAGGTCGACTCGAGAGGGTGTGCAAGCGATTTCTGGGTTTTTCAAGTGTGGAGGTAGGAAATCAGGAAAGTCTTTTTCCTTTTATACTAAGAGGAAATTAGGAAAGTTAAATTCTTGATTTTCGTCTGCCACTTAACACCAAAAAGTTTAAAACCTAACGGAATCTTTTTTCGTTTCCGGATTTGCATCATTTACAAACCTCCCCTCCCTTAAAATTACTGGTAGAATCCGAGGATCTATGGTTTGGAGGTTACATTGTTCCATACTAGCATTTCTGAGGCCTTGTTTGTTTTCTCCAACTTCAATTTTAGTTACAGTTTTGCATAAACTCTTATGTATTATCATCATTGCATAAATTTTCATATATAAATTTTTACTTCATAATTTACTATGCAACTTTATTATTGTTTGCGAAATTATCTTCAACTTCAATTCTCTATAGTTATGAAAGTTGAAGCTGGATAAACAAACGATCTTTGAGACTTGGAAATTAGGTATTTTGGATTTGGTAAAGTGAAGGTTAGCACATTGCATATGCCCTACCCGTACAAAGGAGGGCAAGGTTGTGTAGTAGGTGGATCCCTAGTCGTTGTGGGAGCCATGTTAAGATGATGAGAAAGCTGGAATCCACCAATGGATTGAGCTTTTAGGAAGTTAGGACTTACATAAGCCAAAAAATCACTGAATACTTAAATTTCATAAGAAAAACATGCTTCAAGCCTCCAATTTGCTCCATCCTAATTCATCCTGTGTTGTAAAACACCTCTCTGGCATTGACAAATCCGCTTTAGATTCATGATTCAGTGATACAAAACGAAGTCACCTTGAAAGCTGAATTATGGTTCATTTGCAAGAAAAGAACATGATTTAAATGATGAATGTGGAGAGAATGTGCATTCATTGAATTGCAAAAGATGGGTATTGGCTAATAAGGTATACCATTGGAAATGTAAGGTGAAAGATTCAAACTCTTTTATGGGAGGGAAAAATAATGTACTTACCTGTTATGGTACTGCTTGTAGATATAAAGGATGTAATTCTCCATGAAAAGTTCAGTTTCAAGAAGCATTATATTTCATTTCCTTTTTTTATTGGTGGCATAGCTAGATGCTGGTGGTCCATCTTCCAGGTTCTCCAGGCAATTTCCTTGACTAAACCAATTGGCATTATGGATCATTTTTGGACTTTGTAGTCATAAATTTTCTATATTAACTCTTTTTGATAACTTAATTTCCATGCAGTGAGTGTTAAGTGGCAAAAGGAGCTGTTTAAAGACGTAGAAATAGATACCAGTCAACCACCTTTTGTTTTTAAATGCCAATTGTATGAGCTTACTGGAGTTTCCCCAGATAGGCAAAAGATTATGCTAAAGGGTGGTCTTTTGAAGGTATAGGTCATTGATTTATGCATCAACAATTGTAGATACGGTTTTTCTTTATGTTATTAAAAGCAAGTCTCCAACCCTAAAATTTATACTCTTGTGAAATGTGAACATAGGATGATGCAGATTGGTCAACCATGGCAGTTAAAGAGGTTTGACTTTAACAATCTTAGTTCATATGAACTTTTCTTCATCAATCTCATCAAATGTTCAGTATTTGGTATTATATGAATTGTCTAGGGTCAAAAGTTGATGATGATGGGCACTGCTGAAGAAATTGTGAAAGCTCCTGAAAAGGGCCCAGTATTTATGGAAGACCTTCCAGAAGAAGAACAAGTTCTTGCTTTGGTATACTCTTTTTTGTTTTTATACTAGTTCTAGCTTTTATATTTTGATGGTTGCATTCATCTTTTTGAATGGAGACAAAACCTTACATCTAACCTTCATAGAATACATACTGCCCGGGGAATCAAGGTGCCCAACCATTAGTCAAGGATGTCTTGAATGCCTTGGTACCTAGGTTTTCTAATATAAAATGTATATATATACTTTATTAAAAATGATAGCCAAATATATATGTATGAATGTGAATTGCTGAAAATTGTGTAATGTGTGATACTAGTACTATGGAAATATGAAGAACAAGTCATGTTGCATGGGATTTGTTAATAAAATACATATGGAACTTCATGATAATGTTGAGTAATATGCTAAATATATGCAAAAATTAGAAACATCAGATTTTAAATACTTAACATAGACAATCATATAGACATGGTTACGTGAGTTGGAGAGGTTGGAAGAGAATTAGATCTGATTTGGATCTAGATATTTTAAAAAAGGCTAGGCATAAAACTCATAGCTTTGCTATATTGATAGAAGTGAGTTGAATTTAAGCTTTCTTTAATAGGAGTTGGCATCATGAAGTCAATTTTTTATGCAAAGTACTTGAAACCAAATAACCTACATATTCTTCAATCTTATTGCTTAGTTTATAATGCTGATTCATTTCAATCTCAGTAGTTGAAATATATTCTTTCAAAACATTTGAGAAATATAAATGCAAAAGATTTTAGCTATCCTCCTCATCTGTGAGAATTTCATAACCATTGATCATGGATTTTACATTTGATTAATATTGTAAAAAATGGAAAATGGACATTATACGGATTGAAAATTAAAACATTTTTAAAAAAAGGGGTTTAAACGTGATTTTTGTAGAAATGGTATAATAAAAATATATTAATACAAATATATATACAAACATACAAGTATCAAAATCATCAAAATAACTGAGTAAAATAAATTTTACTTCAATTACATCTAGGGCTTGTTTGTGCATTTAAAAAATGATTTTCCAAAAAATCTGGTAAATCTTGAAAATAGTTTCCAAGGAAAATCTAGAAAACAATTTCTTGAAAAAGTTTTTCTTGGCATTTGTGCATGTCACAGAAAATATTTTTCAAGTGTTTGTGCAATTGGGGAAAATGAAAACAATTTCTATGATGCAAGTATTTATGTATGTAATAACATAGAAATTATCAAATAGGGTAAAATTCATCAACTACATAATGTTAATACAATTCAAATATATCAATACATTTGCAAAAAATACTTCGACCATAGTTTTTTTGAGAAAAATGCACATGAAAATCACTAATTTTTATCATTCCATATTGCTCGTATAATATCCATATGCAATTTATAAATAATTTCTTTTTTTCATTGTTGAGTTTGTTTAATTGCAACATCTACGGAACTTCAGCTTCTCAAATTTCCTTTAACTCAACATATTTAAATTTTAATAGTTAAAATTAAGATTATGAAAAAATCAAATGTTACAAGTCCACAACTATGCTTCATTAGAAAAGCACATTTACATCAAACATGTTTAATGAATTGTTTTATGGAAAAATAAAAAAATCAAATGATAATTCAGGGTCGTAAAATATTTTCTGAGGGTTGGAGGTGGGAAATTTTTTTTCAATGGTTTTGCTTGTACTAGTTGCAAATAGGGAAAACATTTTCCCATTTTCCTAATGCACAAATGCTAGGAAATTTGAAAAAGTTTTTCCCATTATCTGAGAAAATTGTTTCCATGTGCACAAACACCTTAATAGAATTTCAAAAACATATTTTTATTATTTGTAATTATCATTCAATAATAAATATTAAATTTAACACATAAATAAATATATGAAAATTACAATCAAAGTCAACAGAATAAGTAACAAAATGGTGAAATTATAACAACGAAAACTACTCAAAAGATTAAATCTGAAAATATAAAAAATTCCATTTAAAAGAAAAAATAGAAAAAGGTTTCTCAGAAAATGTCTGTTTAAAAAATTCCATTTAAATAGAAAAAAAAACAGAAAATGACTTTTTAAATGGAAAAGTGACAATTTTTATTAACATTTTTTGTGCATTTTTCCAAAAAGTGTGAATTGAGGTGAAAACGTTTAAATGGCCATTTTTCTGTTTTTTTGCAATGATGCTTTCGATGGCCTTGCACACGATCTTTATATGCTATGTGCTCATGTAAAATTCTGGTTATTGTAAGGTGTTACGAACTTATGGTAGTTAGCACCTCATTTTGAATTCATGTTTTCATTCATAGTTCTCAACTTCTTTTATAGGGTCACAGTGCTGGCCTCTATAATCTGGGAAACACTTGCTACATGAATTCCACGGTGCAGTGTTTGCATTCTGTTCCAGAGTTAAAATCTGCATTGACAAAGTGAGCTCTTCCTTACCAAATTTATCAGATTTATGAAGCTTATCTAATGATAAATTTTATGATGTCTTTTTGATGCAGTTATTCTACAAAGAGCAATGACTTGGATCAATCCTCTCATGATTTGACAAATTCCATCCGGAAACTATTTACTAACCTTGATCAAAGTGTTAATCCTATTTATCCATCACATTTCTGGATGGTTAGCCTTAATAAACTGGTTTCTGCTAGTTATGTAATATTAACTTTTGTTCTATCACTATATGATTTTATTATTCATTGTTCACGTGGCATCTCTTCTGTCAGCTATTGCGCAAGAAGTATCCTCAATTTGCACAGCAGCAAAATGGAATTTACATGCAGCAGGTTTGTGTTTCTTTCTTTTTCTTTGAAACTTATGAAAGTGCAAGTTTTATGGTTTTATAGCTTCTGACCATATGCAGGATGCAGAAGAGTGCTGGACACAACTTCTTTATACCATGTCCCAGTCTCTTAAGGGAGAACAATCAAGGTACCACTTGTGTCCTTATTCCATCCTCCAATGCCTAATGTATTCTAATTCGTGGATTACATATCTGATTTTTATATTGACTTGCCTTTTTTAAAACTGTAATTTTATCCCATTTAAGATTTCCACTTTAGTTTTTGAGCATTAAATGTTTTATTTCATTAACAGAGAATCATCTGCAACTATCAAGGAACTCTTTGGTGTTGATCTTGTCAGCAGGTATTTGCAGCATTCATTTTCATACTGAAGGTTTTTTGTATAAGACGTATATGGTAAATATGGCATGAATGAAACATGCTTATTATGTATCAATAGTGATGGAAAACTTTGTTTTCATGTTCATGTTAGAGATATCTCCTTGGTTCATGTCCCATCAACCCACTGGAGTTCTGTATTTGACATGTCCATTTATCAACATTTTCAACTCATATATTCCTTTTATAAGAATTGTGGAATTTTCCAGGCTCTAGTTACACTATAAGCTTCTAATGTAATCATTTTCAACCAGATTAAATTGTAAAAAAGATAAAATTATTTTTTCTTTCATCTGTGGCATAAAGAAAAATAGATAATGTACTTGACATTAATCATCTAGGTGCAATGAAAACTTCCTTTTCTTTGAATCAAAATTGATCCCATGATGTCTTATTTTACGAAATATAACTATGCTAAACTTAAAGCAACTAAATGTTGGTTGTTTGTTCATATGCAACACTTTTTTAGATTGAGATCACTAAAGAACTATTGGAAAAGTACCATCAATATTTCATTCTAGATAAAGCTTTTCAAAAGAGATGCAGAGTATAATACACAGTTTCAGTGGCTTCAATAAGATTTAGCTAATGACAAGAAGTATTGCTGCTGCTCCTCTATGCTGTGGTCTCCTCATTTTGGACTTTTTGTCCTTCCTACATGATTGGAAATGGTAGCTGGAGAGATGCCTCATGTAATGTTGCTTGTTTCACATGTTTAGGGAACCATAGTTTTGAAACATTAACCTGTGGAAATGGTATGTGTGTAAGCAGAAGAATAATAATTTAAGTAGAACATATAAGAACTCTTGAGATATGAATAGCTGCAGTACAAACTTGTGTTTACTTGAAAAGTGATGATAAGGAGCAAAATCAATGTCTACCTGATTTTTTGTGGCAAGGTCAACCATGTCACTCATAGCATGCTTGGTCATTGGAAACAGAAATGTGTTTATGATGGTACCCATCTTGTCAAGATGGGTGTTTAAGCAATCAACATGCTTAATTGGGAAATAGATCTCCTCTGGTCTTGCTTTTTCCATTTTTGTGAGTGCAGACTTCCTCTGGTTGGTCGTGCTTTCATTTTCATGGGTCTCTCTTTGTGTGCTGCAGCTGCCAACTGTAGCATGGTTAATTTGATCAGTATTTATAAAAATTGACTCTGAGTGTTCTTATACATAAATTATTGCTTACTTTAGCTAATGCTAGATTCTCAAATGAAAATTTGTAGTTCATTTGTTTTTTCCGTGAATTTTTGTACTTGTAGTGGATTTCAACTGATGTCATGCATTTTTTGTTCTCTTTTGATTTGACAATACCTTTAAAATTAAAAGGAAAATTCTGTAAAACTGTTATTCACTTAGCCATAATTTATGATTCAGAATATTAAACTGTAAAGTATAATGTACAAAAAGTTAGTGTTGTAAAAATGCGAATGCATTGATGGATGCATGATAATACCATAAGAGATAAGTTAAAAAATGATTTTATTAGAAATAGGGTAGGAGTTGCATCAATTAAAGATTAAATAAGACAAAATCAACTTAAGTGATTTTGGTCATATCTTTAGAAGGCCAAAGGATGTACCAATTTGATACAAGTTCAACATGAAACTATCATTCTAGCATTGCATGGTTTATTTTTTAAAATCTAACATGTTAAGGCTTTGGCCATGGCATTTGTTTCACAAATGCCAATTTTACCATTAGTTCAGCATTTCTATCAGAAACTGAAATGCATGTTTGAAGAGAGGAGGAGAAAAGTGACAAAGTTGATTGAAAAAATGGAGAGGATAGTTGCTCCATGCTTCCTTAGATTATATAATTACTAAATGGCATGGTAGTTTGAAAGTTAGATCTTTTTTAAAGTGTTGGTTTTTCCTCCATCTTCTTCTCTTTTTGATTTGCGGATATCTACTCTAGGGTTCATTGTTTCTGTGAGGTGTGTCTGGTAGTTGCTTGATGTTTACCTTCTTTTCTCATTTATTAACCAAAGATACATGCCAACTGTTATAAAAAATTACAAGAAATTGCTTATAACGTTACAAGCACCTTGGTTTTAATGGATCAAAGTAAGATACACCCACTAGTTATCTACGAGAGGATCCTTTTCCATCCGAGGATTTCACTTTTGAATCCTAAAGAAACTATTAGCTGGTGTTTTGCAATTTATATTAGATTTAGATCATTTGATCCTTGCAGTGGTTCATGAGTTACTATTTTTAATATTTAACATCTTGGTTCTTGCTGATGGATTTTCATGGCTTCGATTAATAGATGAAAAAGTTGATGGGATTGTTTGCAAAATTCTTGTTCACAGAAACATTTGGTGATTACATAGATTTTGCAAATTGGTTCTGTACCTTTTTCGCTTTTATTCTTATTGAAGCACACACATTTCGTTAGAAGTTCTTAACAAATCCCTTTTGGCAGACTACATTGTGTAGAAAGTGGTGAAGAAAGCACAGAAACAGAAGCAGTACATGCATTGAAGTGCCACATCTCTCAGGATGTGAATCATTTGCATGAGGGCCTTAAGAATGTATGCATTTATGCCAGTATAAAATTTTTCATTTATATAATCTTCATTTTTCAAAATAACTTTTCTATTTTACAATATCTTCTTTTTTGCATGGATTTTTGAATGGGTTCGATGCTAATCATAGAAAACTTTTGGTCAGTTAAACAACGAGTTACAGTTGGTTTCAACATACATACAATTGTACGTCTAACTAATTCCAAGAGAAAGGAACCAGCACACAACTGAATTCGTAATAGTTGTGTGCTTTTGTCTCCTTTCTTAATACAACTGAATTCTTCCCTCTCCTTTCTCCTCTTTGTCTCTCTCTCCAAAGATTCTCCAAGGGATTTTCTCTTGAATATCTTCTCCAAATTTATTATATCTTCTTGGGATAATTGAAGGCTCTCCAACATTCTATTTTTAAAAACACGGTTAGGTATTTTGGAATATTCCTTAAAGACTAGATATTGCTTATTTTGCTTAGTCTAAGATTATTTTGATTAAGTACATTTTTGCAATTTCCGTGGTTTTACAGATTGCTTCCTATTTTTTCTGAAATTTTGTTTTTACATGTATTTATAACTGAAATTTAACAGATGTTGCCCATGCAAGATCTTCGGTTATTTAGGTTAAATATATATTTTTGCACAATCTTCATTTTTTTTGAGATTTTTGTATCTGATTTTTTGGAAATATTTTATTTTATGGATGAAATTCAATAGATATTACAATGTTAGGTTAGATTTAAGGTTATTTATGTTAGAATACATATTTTTCATAATCCTTAACTTTGTGAGAATTTTGTCACTATTTTTTTTGAAATATTGCATTTCTAGATGAAACAAAATAGATGTTGCCTTTGATTAGTTCAATGACATAGATTTAGTATGACCCCCCTAAGGCACTGAACATGGAATATTAGAATATTGGTAATTTTTATAAGATCAGTATTTTATGATTTGTTTTCTACAACTATTGTTAATTTTAAGTTTTATTCCATGTATGTGAACACTAAATTTGCTTCGTATGTAACACTTAAATTATTCTGATTACCTAGAAGTTTGATCAAAGTGTTTTATGTCTATTATAGTCTATTTTATCTTATCTTAGAGTTCCTAGTCAAAATTTGAGATTTTTTAAAATTGAAATTAGACGTTTGGGTGATTTTATACAATCCATTGAAGTTTCTGCTGATACCTTGTACATTTTATTTTTCCACAAGACCAATACTTTGATACAAAGTTGATACCAAAAAGAATGTTTGAGATTCTTGATTTTGCCAAAATCTTCACTGATAAACAAACTATGCAGGGTCTAAAGTCTGAATTAGAGAAGTTGTCTCCTTCATTGGGACACAGTGCCATTTACTCTAAAGATTCATATATCAGTAGCTTGCCTAGGTAAGGGCTGCATTTTGCTTACAGAGTGTTATAGTAATTTCTGTGTTTCCAGTGTTCTGCTACTCATCTCATTCAAGCATTTTTCAGATACTTAACTGTTCAATTTGTTCGGTTTTACTGGAAAAGGGAGTCAAGTCAAAAGGCAAAAATATTACGTGTGAGTGTTTGTTTTACTTTAAGTTTTGTCAAAGTTATGATTACACAATGGTTTATTTTCCTTGTCTTTTCTTTGTAGCTGAGATATTGAGTTTAACCTAACCACAAAGTTTCTTCTTATTCAGAAAGTTGATTATCCCTTGGTATTGGATGTCTACGATTTTTGCTCAGATGACCTATGCCAAAAGTTGCAAAAACCACGCCAAGTATTTTATAATTTTTTTTTTTTTTTTGACAATGTCTTTTATTTGAACTAAAAATTTTTAGCAGGTGAGTGACCTTTTGATACTTTTAATTTGTGGAAAAGGTTCTAAGAGATGGGGAAAATTCTAAACTTGGATTAACATCTCATGATAAGGATGCTAGTAACAACACCGAAGCATCTAAATCAGAGGTATCTTCTGTAGTTGTATTTACATTCGCTCTTCTTCTCATTCCTTTGTCCTTCTCACTAGTTTCTTAATTGATTTATCAACAGCAAAACAAATGGGGTATCTAAATAATTAGATAAGACTAATATAAACAACAATTGATGTCTTTTCTTCCATTTATTTCTATTCATGACTAAATCTGTCATTAAATTATTTAATTTCAAATTTTTTTAGCTATTTCTGATCAATAATATTTGATTTTTTCTCTCTTTTAATTTCATATACATTATTTAATTCTCTTTTCGTTGTAAGCACACATATGGGTCTTCTCTGAATATAGCCATACTATCTAGATGTTTTTGTCTTATTTTATGTTTAATTGGTGCAACTCTTGCTTTATTCTAAATAACATCAATTTTAAACTTCTCTCATTGTATTATCACTCATCCTTATCATTTACATCTCTATTATACTAACTTATCGCACATGTTCTTTTTTAATACTCCAACATTTTGTCATAAGGTAGAGCTTGGACAATGAATGATTATTAGAAGATTATTAGAATTTTTCTTTTAATTTTAGAATTGTTCTTTTATCACATAACACTCTAGATACATTTTTTTGTTTCATCCGACTGATTTTAATTCTATGAATAGCATATTCTGTAATTTCTCAAAATTATTACTTATTATAGATCTATTTAATGGCAGGGGACTTCGGCTCATAATGGAGAATCCAGTTCAGGTGCACAAGATGGTAAATGTGATACATGAATATTTTTATGCCTTGTTTTCTTTTTTCCCTTATGGTACTTGTGCTATTTTAAAATATGGGGACATGGCTTCAGATGCTAGCATTTGATTTGAGTTTTCTGCTTACGGAAGCTTTGTAGTTTAATGTATTCCTAGCCTGAATATTTAGTAAATAATCAAAGTTTCCATTGCGTGATTATTCATTTCCAAGTTTTCCCTTCGTATCAGCAGGTGAAAAAGCACAGTTAACTGGCATTTACGATTTGGTTTCTGTTTTAACTCATAAAGGAAGATTCACTGACTCTGGCCATTATGTTGCTTGGGTTAAACAAGAAAGTGGTAATTTTCTGAGTTCAAATTGTGTAATTGTTACTTGAGTGATACTTTCTGCTGCTTTTGGGTCATATCTGTTCCAGTTCTATGTTATCTATCATAATTTCATTTGCAAATAATTATGATTTTTTAATGACTCAAAAACATCCGATTTATTTGGCAGGTAAATGGATTGAATATGATGATCATAACGCTAACATAAAAAAGGAGGACGACATCACAAAGCTTTCTGGTGGTGGTAAGATCATTTGCCAAGTACATTTTCTTCCATGTTTATTTCCTGCCGACTGCAAAATGATGCGGTTAAGAGGGTGTATTTATGGTAGAAGACAGGTGGAATTCGGTCTGTGAAAATTAGTAAATTCGAAATCTCATTTGAAAATTATGCCTTTTGTCCTGTAAATGTTCGACGGTTATATTACGACCCTTGCTCTGCAACAGGCACTGTTGTAGCAAAGATTTGCAGCAGACCTGCAGCTTTTGATAACTATCTTTTGTGTATCAGGTGATTGGCATATGGCTTATATCCTCATGTATAAAGCTCGGGTGGTTCATATGTTGTAGGGGCATGAGCAACAGATCAGAACCCAAAATTGAATTCATTCTGCAGGACGGATCTGCGTGAAAATGGATTTGACATTTTGTGGTAGTTCATGATTATCGTGTGGCTTTTTCATATGAACCCTAAATTATGAAACACACCATGGGTGGCGGTGTGGGGTAACCCAAGATGGATTTGACGTTCATAGCACTCTCTCTTTCTGAACATTGTACCCTTATGCTTATTGTTTCGCAATTCGTTCAAGAAACATGGTTATTTTGTTGGGTTTCTTGTCATTTTTGAGAATTTTATTCCATATTTGATGTAAAAAAGCACTGTTTAAATATTCACCGCACAACGATCGGTAATTAAGAGGCTTTAAGTTTTGCCGGTTGCATCCAGCGATTGAATTTCAATTACGAAAATGTCATTTTTTATTTATGGAGTTAGAGATGGACATCTATCTGGGTTTAGTTGAATTACTTTTGATGATTTGGTTCAGTTTCTTAGAAATATTCTGAGATTATGTCCATGACTAGGTTAATGGCTTTCAGCTTTGGTTTATTCCAGCTCAGTCAAATTGTGTTTTACTGTTAAATAATTAGTAAGTATTATACCAAATGTGATACTTATAAGTACCTATGAGTAAATGTGTATGAAATTTTGAAATTGCATTTTAAAATCTATTTATTAGGAGAGATTTGTGTATCTTAGAAATCTTAGAAAAGAAAATTTTATTTAAAAAAAAATAGATTTTCAGGTATTTATACATATTTGAAAATATGAAAAAAATTTAAATTTTTCTGTATAAATTTTTTTTGTTATTTTTTACATATTTGGTCGGCAAAAATTTTGCAATTAGTGAATATTTCATTACAATATATTATCCTAATTTTATACATCTTACCTAATTTTTTATTATCAAGGAAAATATAAAATTATATTTAAAATATAAAATATTATAAATTTTTTTAATTAATTTTCTAAAATGTCTTCAACCTATAACACTATTTGAACGTTATAATTAATAGAGATGGAAAGGTTTTTCACTTTTTTATGAATTTTTTTCATTATTATTGTATAAATTTACGTATATAAATTTTTATTTTACAATTTATTATGTATTTCATGATTATTTGATTAATTTACCATATATCATTACCGTGTACAATAAACACACTTGAAAAGCTTCAACCTCACATGAAATCTTGCTCATTGCCACATATAACACCAACGAGATCGCTCTTGAAGTCAATTTTAATGCCTACTTGCAATCTTTCATTCCCAAACCATGGAAGAGGTCGTGAAGCCCCCATTTTGGCAATAGAAATGGTGTTTCTCTGTCATAAACTCGAATCCACACAACCAGACCGCGTGCACAACCACTCGTTGCCGTATAAAGAAGCTCCTTTTTTTTAATCATACGAGCTCCTTTTTAGAGGTCCTCCAACTTTTCATTTATATCTAGAATGCTAGAAAGAAGCCAACACAAAAACTTCATCTTTTGCAGAAAATGGCAGGAACAACTACAGGAGGAGAGGACAAGTCAGGGCGCCCAACTTTAATCTCACAGATATGGGGCCATGATAAGATTAGAACTTTGCTTGTGTTGATCACCGGACCACACCTTCTGTTTGGAAACTTGTGATTGGGAGGTTGCTGAATACACTTCTCTTGAAAGTCAATGCAGGCAACACCAAATTCCTCTTTCTCAAAGTTACCTGCCTTTGACTTTGCAGTATGCATAGAAGCCTGAGCCGGCAAAACCAAGGGCTTGCCCGATGACATTTAGCTGCAACAAGGTAGAGTAGTTGTTGGTTCCATGCAATTAAGAATACAATAGAGTGTATATGGTTCAGTGCAACAGTGGAATGCAATTTCCTGACCACATCAAAAGGGAGGCCACCAAATATCATCCAGCCAAATCCAACGGTGAAGAAATCCTAAGGCAGCAAACAGTTCAGACATGGCATGTCATAAACAGGCAGAATCTGAAGTAAACATGTTGTGAGAAACAGTAAAAGAAATACCTTTAAATTACCACACATGGTCTGTGTAACTGCAGAATTCAAGGTTGTGTTTAAGAAAATGCTGTAATTCAAGAGAAATGCCATTGCACAGGAAAGGAGCATCACTGCCTGCAACACGGTAAATAAAACAAGTTCATCATCCCTTCCTTTTCTCACTCCCACACTTCTCCACAAGAGCCACACCACAAGCTAAGCTCTGCGGTTCTGCCCGTCACCACGATACCAACAATGCTGTGGTTCAGACCATACAGTGAGGTTACCAGTTCAAGACAGACACAAAGGGAGTTGAAAGAAGACCACAAGTAAAGGAAGAAAAAGAACCAACCATGGAGATGTTTCTGTGACACAGAAGCACAAGTTATTCTCAAAGTAACAAACTCAATAGCTGATCTGTGTAAAAACTCCATTAAATAAAATAGTTATTTTTGTGGTGTGCTTGTCATCCGTCCAAAGTCTGATTAATCAGAAAAGACATGTTCTGTGAGGCTGAGGAATCCAGGAGTATCTTTAGTCACAGAATGTTAACTAATACTTAAGTGAAGTGGGTGAGAGGATACACTACTAACATATTCAACATAAAAGCCCCAATAAATATTAATTAAACTATCTGGCATGGAGAATATGCCAGAAAGAGACATTGAACACGCCACAAAGACATAGAAAGTGCTATCATATATTATAATCTAACTATTATGATAATCTCAAACTAAATTGAACATACCATAAAGCCAGGGGAATATAAATATGGAAAATTAATGGTCTTCTCTAGATCACCCTGGATATACGTCCACAGTAACAGGACTGGTCCACACGTTAATCCTGCAAAGATTAACTGATAACTAATTTGCCAAATTGTTTCAGCAAACAAAGTACGAAGTTTGCAAATAATATGGTTCTGCATAGGACATGCACATTCAGAAAAGCTTACCATTGCACCACATTAAACCGAAGCTATTGAGACCACTAGAATTCCCTGAAAATAACAAGGAGAAGTCAAAAATGATATTGTCAAAAGTTAACCAGTTAAAGTTTTTTTTTTAACCAGTTGAAGTTGTATAAAACAAGAAAAGTTAAAGAAGATTCTTTTACCAATACGAGCTATTGTCGCAAGATATACTGCAGTAGCAACATTTGCTATCAAAACAATAGCATAGCCATAGAAATCATATGATAAATCTCGGGCTCCCGCAATAAAAGCTCCAAGAACGATCACCACCACACTGATAAAATCCTTGGTTTTTGTCATATAGGAATTTATCAGAAAAGTTATACTAGTAAAAGGAACATGTTTGAAAAGATGTAGTGATGATGCAATAAACATGTATGTTAAATTATTAGAAAGATTTTCCACAATGGTCAAGATTGTTGACTTTTTCATTTTGTTGTTTTTTGTTTTCCTTTTTTATAGTTTCATTGTTCAGATTATTTCAGTTGCAGTTCGGATTGTTCCAAATTTTATTCATCCATTTTCCATTTTTTCAAGTTTACATAATCAGGGGCATTGACGTTATTTTTCCTTTACTGTTGCAGGAACAGTAAGTAGCATATATTCATGAAAAACTAAATTAATAATCCTATCGTCTTTTTTTTTAAAACTCATTGTAGATTGGAACCTTACTGTAGTCATGTCCATCTCATTATTGAGCATTACCCTAGATAGATTGAATATATATAGTGCCATCGCTTTATTTTCTTTTTCCCTTTTTATAGTTTTCCTATATCCAGAGTATTTCAGTTGCAGATGAAATTTTTGCAAGTTGTTTTCCACCATATTTCCTTCTTTAAATTTTACATCAGAATGGTA
Organism: Amphibolis antarctica; assembly: GCA_024699675.1. NCBI lineage: Eukaryota > Viridiplantae > Streptophyta > Magnoliopsida > Alismatales > Cymodoceaceae > Amphibolis > Amphibolis antarctica. The sequence continues at coordinate 7,840 of JAMKPZ010005607.1, read as the reverse complement.
ATTGGTGTAATTTTCCTTTTAAAGTTGTGGGAACAATAAAACAGGTGTACTAAGAAAAGCCTAAAGTATTGATTTTACAGTTTATTTTTTAAGCTCATTATGGATTGGAACATTTTTGTGGTCATTTCAATCTCATAGTTGAGAATTTCGTTACATGGCTATATGTCAATTCACATCATGACACGTTGGACTTCCACCATATCAAATGTGGTCGTGGATTTTGACAATACCTCTGCAGAATCAATACTGTGAAGAGCACTAACCATGATGCAAAAGCAACAGATAAAAGGGCTACTCACCTTCCAATAACAGGCATAGAATATTTCTGACCTGTCAGAAGGTACTCCACCACCATTGTAATTACTACAGTTGTCCTTCTAAGGGTTGTGTACATTGGAACATTTACACCACGTACTGACTCCATTGAAGCAAGCTTTAGTGCAAATAAAATAAAAAAGGAATTATAAACAAAATCAGATGGTCAATTTGAAGCTTAGATTGATAAAGAAAAAAGGCTTTCACTATTAAAGGCATTACCATGTAAAGTAAATAAGTAAAAGAAAGGGGAAAGGTCTGAAGAACTGTCCCAAGTGGTACAAGTGTTTTTGAGAAGCCACGAGATGCATCAAATGCTTCTCCATTTGTGAATGCAATAATCCGAAAGCGTCTCATTGCATAGAGAAGTGAAATGGAGCAAATCATCTGAGAAAGGAGGAAGACATATGTAATAGAAAATTAAAAGAATAATCACATCTTTAACTATTAACAAGAAGGAATTACGAACTGTGTTATAGAAGGGTTCACAGCACTTGGTGACCTTCTGAACAAAAAAAGCCTAACCATAGAATATATGACCTATTTCGTAAAGCAACATAAACCATGCACACAAAATTTTTCACTTTATGAATAATGCACACAGAATGTTAAGTAAAGCCAACCAAAAAGGTAAAATTGTTCTCGGCTAACATATACAAATATGGTGTAAAAGAGAACAAGGAAATAAGACCACTTGTAAAGCTTCAAAAGCCAACAACAAAAGATATTTGAATAATAAAAGGATAATGATAGAAGACAAGCCATGACAAATACCAAAGTGATTTCCAAAAATAATGAGCTTTAGTAATTCAATTTAAATATGAATAAATTTTGTTTCAGGATCATGTAGAACTTACTGGAAAAGTAGAATACAAAATAATCGATTAGGTTCCCTAAATCAAAATCAAAACTGCACCTTGTTTTGTAGACTCTTACTATAACAGCAATGGAAGAAGGCTCCCTGATTGCATGAACTTAAACTAGATAGCAACCAATACCCTATTGATAAATCGGATATGTAGGTGGTCCCAGCATTCTAATGGTTAAGCTGGATGCAGAAATAAACTCCATTCTAAATAAAAGGGAAGCTCAGAGTCAGTAAGGATGATATATGTAATATGCTAAGGCTTTGTGAAAAGACAAGAGAGTGGTGGAAGTGGATAAATTTCAATAACAAATATAAAGTCTATCTATAGATGCTACACAGAGAAGATAAATACAATTCAAACAATGTAAGACTAAATTCACACATAATACCTAACTTTAATACATTAACATACTCTAACTAAAGCATCAAACTTACAATAGACTCAATAACAACTCAACAAACTTAAGAAAAGTAGAAAACAACAGATATCTAGAGAAATATAAAAAAATTAGTTGTTGCAATAGTACAAAAGCTAGTAATGGCCTATAGTAATAGCAAAAACAAAAATAATCTGAGATTAGTTTAAGAGAATCTATATCTCGAACAGTAGTGGATTAACTAATGAATGATATAATTTAAAGCTATAAAATAGATAAACAAATGTTTTCTATCCTCAAAAAGTACATAGATAGATGTGATCTACCATCAAAAAAATTTTGCAATTTTTTTCTCTCTTATTTTTAAACATCAATCATTTTTTATCTTTTTATGAAATTTTTCCATTTTATTTTTCTTTCTCTCTCTTCCTCCCTTCTTTTTCCTTTTTTATAATCTCAGGTGTCTCCCCTAACCCCTTTTTTCCCTTTTAAAAACATGTGCACCCCCTCCTCTTCTTTCTTTCCATCTATCACCTCTACAGCCCAAATGGGTGTAGGGCAGCAGTGACGAAAAAGGAGGGAAGGACAAAGCTGCAGCATTGGTGGTGGTGGAAGAGGTTTTGGATCTTGAAAGACAAAGTTCACATTGTGGATGTGGAGGGTGTTAATGATGGACCAAACCTTGTCCTGGCTCTTAAACCCTTTCTTCTCCACCTCCTTGGTGATATCAACATAGATGAGCTTGTGGGTGAGGTCATCAACCTTAAGCCTCATGGCCAAGACCTCACCCATAATGATGGTGGCCTTAGCAATGCAGGTCCATCCTAGCTTGATACCTTCCTTGAGTGCCTTCCTTGACAATAGTGGTTTTGGATGATGGTGGGTGGGAGTTGTCCTAGGGTTTTAGGATAGGAAGAGGGACCCAGACGTAGGAGGAGGGTCCCTAACAGCTTGGAAATTGGGTTATACCAGTGGTTAGGAGGAGAGTGGTGGCAAGAATCTCCCTCTAATTTCTCGCACACTTTGAACTTTTAAAACCTATGCTCTGATGCTATATGAGAACACTAGAGATAAGTGTAAGTGATTAATTTCATTAGTAAATATAAGACTTTTATATATGGAAGCTACATAAAGAAGACAAACACAATTTAAACAATGTGGGACTAAATTCACACATAATAACTAATCTTAATACATTAATATACTTTAACTGCCTCAAAATCATTAATAAATAATCAGGTACCCACAGCCACAGCTGAATCCACGTAAATCATGGGTGTATTATTTTTTGAGCAGTCATGCCAATCTTAGAATTATTATTATTGCAGTTCTATGGGTGTATAATATACAGCAACTTGTAACAAATAAAATAGTATCAATTGGTTAATCTCACACTCTAAACAGTAAAAGTACTCACAGATCATAAGTCAGACAAGGAAAATCATTAATAAGGAATCAGACACCTGCAGGCCACAACTGAATCCATGTAAAGCTTGGGTTTACTATTTTTTTTAGTAGTCATGTCAAGCTTAGTGAAAGAAAACTAATTATTATACTTCAATCAAGATAAAAATAAATTGCAACATTTTCTTTTGTAGCCAATAGCACTAGGTATCAGGAACAATTAGAGTTAGTATTTAGAGATGATGCACCAAAGAAGATAGAGTTTGAAAGAAATTCTAAAATTGCATGCTTAACGAAAAAATAGAATACCTGGAATAGAGTAATGACATTAGCACACGGGAAATTATAAGAAGAAAGAGCAGACTTGTTAAACATAACCAGGAGAACTGCAAAACAATGGTGAAAACATAGGTTAAAAATACAGAGATATTTCATCAGTTAGGAATAACGTGTTTCAAATAGATATCAAAGACTGAATGCAGAGAGAAAATCCTAAGGATATGCAGGGAATTTCTGTTTGAGAAATCGGATGGAGTGTCCAATTATTTGAGAAATAATCAGCAACGCCCAATCACACCAAATAATCAATCACACCTAATGAATTTCTGTACCTTAGAACAAAAACAATGCCCGTGCCAAAGTAATATATGCTAAGTGATCCATGCTTACAAAAGAAGGATTCACTAATCCTTCAATTATACAAGACATGGTTCTGCAACAAAACTTTATCAATCCACACAGCATGGAAAACAACCAAGCCACCCGAAAATCGGCAACACAGAACAATAGGAAAAATCCACCAGGAACATGAGAAGAACCAAGAAGAAAATAAACCATAACCAACCAGCACAAGTCATGTAAGACAGAGCGGCATATGCCCCCCTCTTGGTCATGGCAGAACCCCGGAACAGACTCTCTTCTCCATCCCTGGGGACGTCCGAGACCGGAAGCAGCTCGTTGGAATTCTTCGGACCCATCTCGCCTTTCGCCTCAAGATGGCACCTTTGCGGTGGAAACCGGCCAAAGGGGCGATGATCCTTTATAGAGTGAGGAGGTCAGCGGAAGAACTGAAGAAGAGGAACGTGTGATGATGGGATTCCTATTCCCACCTCGCACAAAAAGTAAGGCTCTTTATTGCTGCCTTCTTTTACAAGAACATGCTCGTTATGGACTTCCAGGTGTGGGGGATGCGATTTGGGTATGTGCACTTTGTTGCAGATATTGGGGCTGTAGTGGAATTCTCCCACTCTGAAGTCAAGATTCAATGGCGGGATCGAGAACGGACGAGAAAGAAGAACGTGAAGAGAAAAAATAAAACAACTCTTTTGGTCTTTGAATTGAATGTGTCTCTCTTTATTTGCAGTCTTCTGTTTTGTTTTTGACTTTTTTTGGGTCTAGGATACGTCCCTTTTCTGTTACTTTTAAAGTATTACTTTTAAAGTATGTAAAAGTATTTTTAAAAGTGATTTTAAGGGAGTATTTAGTAAAAAAGTAAATTTTAAATTTTTTTTAATCATTGAATTATTAAAAATTTAGAATATTTTTAATTTTTTAAAATTAAATATAAATTTTTGTATATTTTTATAAGATGTACAAATAATCTTATAAAAATTTTTATTTCTAGATTTTTAAAATTTTAATAATAAATTTTTTTTCGTTAATTTTTAATAGATACAAACCCGTAAATGATTTTTAAGTTAAAATAATAATAATAATATTAAAAAATAAGAATATTATCGTGAAAATGAAAATAATTCTAAAAGTTAAAATAAGTGATATTAATAAAAAATAATTTTAATTAATAAAAATGTGCATATCTAACCATTTATTAATAAAAAACATCGTTAATATAATATTTTAATGATAGAAAGATTTCTCATTAAAATTTATAATTTTTAAATTTTAAAAATCAGAAAATTATCTCAATATAATATTTATAAAAATTATTTATTAATAAAATAATAATATAATTAATTTCCTCTTATCCAAAATGAAAAAAATATTACATGCAAACCCAAACACAAGTGTCATCAACATCAAAATATAAAAAAAGGAGGTTTGCTGTGTTTGCTGCTGGTTGCAGCTGCTATTCTTGTAATTTTATTCACCAAGATCAATAATTACCCATTTTTTGATATTTTCATGTATTTTTAAAGGAAAAACCCATATTTGTAATTTTTACAGGTCATTTTTATGATATTGGCCTTTTCATTATCAACTCTCTCTTTTTTAGATGAGATGTAGCTCATTTATGAAGTGAAGTGCATCAATTACTTTTGTTGATGAGATATTTGAACATTTTTTTTCAAACATTTCTACGTACACAGAGACATTTATTTGCAGGTGTTATAATTGGTCATTCATTTTATTGTGATGCATGAGATTTTGAATTCTATTTTAGATTTTTTTAAAAAAAATATTACCATTACTGGAAAAAGAAACATTTGAGGATCTGACAATTTTTACAATGAAAATATTTATCAGGTTCTAAATGTTTAAAAAGGCATTGTTCAAGAGAAATGGAATGGTGAATTCATAACATGATTCTTATGACAGATTAAAAAAAAAACTCTTGATCACACCACTTATTTGATTTACTCTAAAAGTTATACTATTTTATTCATAGTTACAGTTACATCGTTATATATAATTTTGATATTTTATTACGATATATATTAACAAAAATGAGATTGTCTGTTATTAATAAATGCATTTGCATATTTCAGTAGTAATAAAAAGGACTTATATTTGTGTTTTTGATATTTTCTTATCTTCAGATAACAATAAGCATAAATATTTACTCGATTTTAAATAAGGTTTTTTATTTTCTTTTATTTTGATATTATATTTTTGCTAGTAAATGAATCACTAAAGATTTCTAACTTATATTTTGTTTGATTTCAAAGCTACAACAAATAATACCAATGAATGATCAAAGAATATCTTTCTTTTCTATGTCACAAATGATTATTAGCATACTTAATTATCGTGAATAATTTCTCTAAATGCCAACATTAGACATTCATATTCAAGTATCAGATATCTAAAGAGTTTTTTAAAACATAAGTTTGAAGGTAATTTTACTATATAGAGTATATGCTTTAATAAATAATATAATAATAGTAGAAATTTTGATTGCAGCTGTCAGAAAGAAAAAAATTTGGTGAGCTATGACTTAGAATAAATACAAAATTCATAATCATTAAAAGAGGATAATCAGAAATAAGATTATAAAACTGAAAATATTATTTGTGTTGGGCCTTGGTAAAATAATTTTCATTACAGGAGAAATTACAACTACGTTTTGGTAGTAAATCCAACCAAAAAATTGGCCCAGACACATGGAAGGTAAAGACAAAAATAAAATGCCAATGCTGTATAATAAAATGGTAATACTATTATGCATGATACTTGGAACAAATGCCAGTGTTTTGCTCAAGCTTTTAGCCTGTGACCTAGTCTAAAAGGTTGTGTATTAGAGAAAAGTAAAAGTCAAATCAATCTAAACTCAAATATTATGATGATTCATTTGTACTAGCATCTCAAGTTGAACAAATTTTGTATGTTGAAGATTCTATCGAAAAAGAATGACATGTTGTTGTAAAAGTTAATACAAGGAATTTGTATAATATTGAAGATGATGACGACAACATTTGTAATTGATTTGTTTTGAAATATATGTTTTGAGTAAACGAATGGCTTCCATGATGATGATCAATCTTTTTTAATTTTAAAATTTAATATTAGTTGTTTGAGTAAATGAATGACTTAGTTCCATTTTTTGATTATTCATGTATCCATGAAAAGAGAACCATACTTCACAGAACTGTATTTAATTTAAAGGAAGGTCGTTTTTATCTTAGATTAGAGTAGTTTTAACGAGTTTTCTTGTTATCTTTTATATATCAACATTTTTTGTCAAGTTAGTTCAAAACAAATTTATTTCTCTTAGAAATATAGTATTGTTATGTATTTTTATTGCTGAAAATTTATAAATGTGTGCTTCAATTGAAAAATCTTTTCAATAGTGTTGCTTAATTACCATAAAAATAAAAAGTTAAACGTTAAATAAATGAAATCAGTTGCAGATTTTACGGTGTGAAGTGTGGAGTATATTTTTGCATGAAGAAATTGAGATAGTTAAATGTTATATTTACTTTTGGTCTTCTTAAATTTTCTAATTGACAACCTCTAAAACTCAAATATTACTACAGAAAATTTTACTATTTATGATAATCACTTTAAAAAGTTGTCACAAAAAAATTTGACAGAACGGAAGAAAGAATTTATTCTTGCTAATATATTTTAGCCGTCGCCTTTATTTGCGACGGCCGAAAACCGCCTCTCCTCCTCATTCGCCGCACAACTCAGCCTTCGTCGGTCTTCCCAAAGCTCCCTGCACGTGGAAATCTTCGCCGAAACCCTCTTCTCCTTCGCCGTTCTCCCCTGCGCTCGAAACCCTCTCCTCCTTCCCACCCCACCATTGCCGCACAACAGTACGGTCGCCGCACCTGCAACCGCTCCTTTCGCCGTTCCGATCCAAGATGTCCGCATCCATCGCCGTCCAGATCCATCTCTGAAAGCGGCTGCCCTTCTCTACAAGGTGAAAGATCATTCTTCCATTGCATTTTCATTTTTTTTCACCTGATCTGCACTGCAGTGATTGATCTTTCATTTTTGCAAAACATTCATCAATGTTCAACATTCATCTTTATTTTTACAGCAAACATTCATCCTGTAATCCCATTTTTTTTTCCTTTGACAGTATTGTTTTCCCACAGTGATAAAAATTTCTCTTTTTTTGAAGAAATCAATATTCATATTCATACACATTCTTATTCATATCAATATTTATATCAATATTCATATCAATATT